>JAIOTZ010000628.1:0-46689 GCA_023374045.1 Limonium bicolor
GAGCTCCATTTTGGTGCCAAGAGGAATCTCCATGGAAGGAGCTTGAGTTCATCTTTTTACGTAGTATTATTCTCCTTTGCTTCAAGGTATGGAAACTCAAAGAAAATGGTGTTTCCTCTACGTTTTATGTTAACCAAAGGTAGCTTAAAATTCCTTTGGAAAATGAACGTACGTTGTGTATTCAAACTACCTAAAGAGCCAATGGTTATGACATAGAAAAATGTTCTCAAAAGACTAGTAAAAAACATACGAACTGCTGTTTGTATTTGCAGGTGAAAGGCAAATATATTGTGGGAAATTCAGTGTTTAAGATTATTGCATTTTAAGAGCCTAAGAGCTAAGCAATTTAAATTGTGCACTATGTTGTTATGTGGTGTATATTTGATGAAGTTTTGAGTATAAGAGTGCACGTAAAATTATTTGGGAAGATATACTTATGATGGGTGTAAATAACATACGTAGCAGGACTTGGGAAAAATTGCAGTACGTCGAATTCTGTAGGTTGGTCCGGGACCTAGGCCATGGGTAATGTCCCGGACCATGGTGCAAAATAAGTCGAGAGTTCACATTGTAATAGGTCCGGGACTTAGGCCATATGTAAGGGCCCGGACCAACCCCTAAAATAATACCGTGAGTTTTCATTTGGCTTTAGGTCCGGGCCTTGGCTCTTGTACAAGGACCCGGACCAACTTGTTTAAAATGGCCGAGAGTGGAATAAGGTTGTGGTCCGGGACTTGGGATGGGTACAAGGACCCGGACCACCCTGCTGAAATACGCCGATAGTTTTTACAAGTGTTGGTCCGGGACTTAGGGTAAGGACCAAGTCCCGGACCACTCTAAAAATGTTGTTAAAGGTTGGAAAATGATGCCTAATGATGGGGATTGATGGATAATGAGGTTGTAAGGTTGTTAAGGACATGTTTGGCGAGTTATAATGACAGTTTGGTGGGTGAGAAGTTGGAATAAAATGTGAGAGTAAAATAAGTTAAAAAATGTAAAGATATTTAACTAGCTAACGGAGTTAACTATAGTCATTCGACGTTACACAAACATGTTACCCCAATGTTAATGAAGGTAACTTTAATGTACCAGTTGTTCGAGAATTGTTCGAGGAACCTAAATGGACATGGTAGAGTGGACTCCGGCGACAGGTATGGTTTTCTTGCAACCTGTGTCCTACCGGATTACACCGGCTTGAATGCCAATGTGTTTTTCTGAGTGTTTGCCACCTTGTAAGATAAAACATGAAATGAGTTTATAGTAATTCATTTATGTGGCGAATCTGGTCACCAATACCGTTTAACCTCAAATAGGTGTTAAACCTTAGCTAATCAAATCTAGGTACACATGAGATATCGGTATTCGGTGTTAACGACCCAAACCTTGGGGACGTTCTAACCACGGCTATGCGTGCGTTAGTGGTGTATGGTTATTGTTTGCAGGTATGTGAACCTCCCTTACATGCTTAACACGGTTGTGATACCGAATGGTGTGTGGATGTGATAGGTTCCATAATGGAGCCTTAATTACTTAACTATAAGTATATGTGTACTAATGGGGGGTGAGGAGTCCGGTCATGTTCCGGCCACGCGTGTGATGGACGGGAGTCGATGTCATACCCGGTTCGACTCTCTTGGTGTATGTTAGGTTGTTTACTCATTGGGTTTCCAATCTTCCCTTTAGCTTAGCCAAAGCTATGTTACTGACTCACGTCGGTTTTCTGGGGCATACAATGGTTGTTCGGTGTGCTTGGTTTACTGTACCCAACGCACCTTAGTGTTAAGTTATCTGTTCATTTAAAGAAACGGTAGCAAGTTATGGAACGAGCTTATCATGAGTTTGGCAACATTCTCTAGGCTCTAAAGTGAGCTAATTATGGTTGGGTTGGTTCCTTAAGAGAACCGTACCCGTTGTATTATGTGTTATGGATGTATTGCAATTCCTATTCGGTGAAAAGTTATATGTGGTAAATTGTGGATATGAGGATTATGGTTATGAGTTCAGGTTTATAATAAGAAGCGTTTAAGGATAACCCGATTAATGGGTAGATGTCGTCTGTTAAGGAAGTAACTCCACTAAGAGGAGAGTCACTCTAGGGTTAAGGGAAACAATGTTGATTTGTTATGTGTGGATGTATGGGTGTGTTGGGTGTTTGTTGAGCCCTGTAGCTGGGCGTATGCAATGTGTTGTGTGTTTATGGTTTACATGCAGGATTTAAATGTAATCAACAGCATGCTAAGACGACAATTAGTTGTGCGTGGCCCGGTAGCATGCGGGCTGCGGGATTACCATACCAGCAAAGGTGCTGACCCCCTTGGGGGCCACCCTTTTCTCCTTTTTCTATTTCAGGTACAAGGAGCTGGAAGCCGTTCGAGAGTAGGACGGGGTAGATGTTTGTACATTGGTAGCCCTTTAATGGTGTATGTATTTTAGGTGTAATAAGACCGAATTTGTTATCGGCATTGGTTAATGAATACTCGGTACAGTGGGGGATGTATATGTAAATAATTGTTGGAAATGGAATCAGGATTGTATGGTGTAGATGCTCGGGGATCTAGTCCATCAGACCGATATAATATGTATGTATTAGCCTTGTTAGCCACGTGGGTGGTTAACGGCGTGTAACACCAACGGATTAAGTAATGTGATGGTTTATGTTTCCGCTGCAGATGGTTATAAAGTGCGACGTTGTGGATGGGGTGTTACATTATGTGTTTTATTACTGTTTTATTTTTGTTAAGTTTTCTCGAGGTTCAGGCCGTGACAATTGTAATCTTTAAGTTGTAGATTGGTGAGGTTTGGTGCCGGGTGTTTGGAACCGAATGGTCTGTACGCCTTTAGTATTTTATTTCCGCTATAAATATGTTGAATAAGGGCATTACAGTAACCCTCTCTTTTCCAGCCTCCATTGAAGGTTGAAGCAGCCATCTTCCAAGATGTAACACCCCAACCGGAAATCCAATAAAAATAGCAGAATAAAGTCCCAAAACACACGGCGGAAAATATTACAGACGGTTGGTGCTACAACGCCGCCAGTCACCCACGTGACTAGCAGGGCTAAAATCCAAATACAAAACCAAACGTTACGGTCTGAGTCCTGAATACACCGCTTATTTAAAACTCCAAAGCTACAAACAACAGTAGAGAAACTAAACAAACTGAAGTAGTCCCATAACCAGATCTCTACCCCACCTACACTCGGTCGGGTAATCACTTCTTCCTTCAGGTACCTGAAAAACATAGCCATCGAAATGGCTCAGCAAATAATGCTGGTATGAACCCGTGCAGCCCATAAGCTAGTGGGCCACACACAACTACTTGGTCGTATACATGCGGTTCATTATTATCAAACAAATATAAACACGCATCAAATAATACATACAAGTAGTCATACAAGGACAATAATATCCCAATGAGAAACATGACTTCCATAGGTCAAGTTAGTAATTTCTTTTAAAGCGGGTATGATAAACCCTTCAAACGAGGTAAGACTCTCGCGCTAATGGTCGGGTAATAAATCCTGCAGGAGAGAATGTAGTCAACTCCCGTGCTTAAATATGAGTGGGTATCGTACCCTCGAGAGAATGTAATCCTTCTCCCAACTTAAAATGTTCCGGTATTATCCCAGTGAGTGGACAAAGTCTACACCCAAAACCACCGTCATGACGTATACTGTTTTGAGGACGACCTGAGACAGGTTCAACCTCCATATTTGCATGCATGGCCAGAACATCTGGGCTCCTCGCTTCCCGTAGTAGAACAAGATCAGCGTCTCATAAGGACATAGTTTGTAAGGGAAGTTAGCGAGAAACTCGAGTGCAAGTTCTTGTACGTATACACGTAGGTATGGTTAAACTGGTTCACATACGATTATGAAACAATCACAACAATACACAAATATAAGAGCAATGTATTTCATGCAATTATCTTGGTCGTTTATTTCACACAACAGGTAGCACACAAGCTGGTGTAATCCGTTAGCAAACAGGTTGCAAGAATCCATACCGTTCACCGTAGTTGTACTGGGTAAATTCCCGGACCACGTCAGGTTAAGTATAGTCCTATAATTGAATTAACTGAGAGTGTTATTGCAGGTTAACCTCGTATAAGATTCTTACGTACCACATAGCGCTACGTAGTCTCTTGTTATTTCATGTGAGGTTTGTAGCCTTTGTTTATGGCAGTTTTTTCCATCTTCATGATCTCATGCATAACTCATTATTTATATATTTATTGTCTATTATTTTTTGATTTATTTATTACCCTCGCATTTACTTATATATATATACATATACATGTTCGTTTGATATTTATATCACATGCTAATGATTGCCCAAACGATACAGTAATTCCCAAATTTGTCATCAACCTTTATTGACCAAGCTTTACTTAATTCTCCACATAACTTTTACTTATTATCTCATAACCTCAAATATTATTCAGTGTTTACAAATTAAATTCTTTTTACTATTTACCCATAGTTTTAATTTCCAAAATCCCTTTAATCACAATTCTTTTTCTAACTCCTCCAAATATCCACATAGGACCTATAATTATTTAAATTCAAATACTTACCCCTATATTCTCGGTTATTTACAAAACAATCCCATTAATTCATAAACTTAACATTTCACCACTAATTACATTTTACTATATAGTTTTAAGTCCTTAATTAATTAAATTATAATTCCACCTCCATAATTTCATTAATCACCAAATGGTCACAACATCTTTAGAAAATTATAGTGTAACACCCCTACTACGCACTTAACAATAATGGAAATCGCAGCGGAAATAAACAACTAACAATAACTAAACGATTCGGTGTTACAACGCTGTTAACCACCCACGTGGTTAACAAGGCAGAATAAATACAAATGTACCAGTCTGATGACCAGACTCCTGAGCATAGAACTAATAACCTTTAATACATAAACATAATACCGAGTATTTAACTACATCCATAACTGTAAACTGTACACCACAAACTGTCACTGCAAACCGATAACCACCAAAATATAACGCCACGGGAGCACAGGCGCACCCCGGGCTTAACATCCAAAATATACCAGAAGTATTCCAAAACCTAGGATCTAAGCCACTCCGCTTCTTCGATCCTAATCCTGCAATAAAAATATGGAGCCCCCGAGGGGGTCAGCAACCTTGGCTGGTATGGTTAACGCGTTAGCCCATCGGCTACCGGATACAGTAACTATTTGTCATGAAACATGGGCATTCATTTTAACATACAATATATACATATGGCATAGCAAAACATTGCATAGCACAACCACACACTTAGTGAGGACATATCACTTAACACAACCGAGAAGGTTAGTCAACATCATAAGCCTAGAGAATGGTTTCACCCTCATGTTAAGCTTGTTACACAAACTCATTACCGTTCTGTTAGTCGAACGAGTAACTTAACTCACAGATGATCGGATATTGTGACCCGAACAACCACCACACAACACATGTTCCCACTAACCGATCATAAGTCGAATAGGTAAGCTTTGGAGGAAGCTAACGGGAGATCGTACGCCAAATAAGGAGAACAATCTTAACATTATAAGAGTCAAATCTGATACAGATATCTACTATTATACTTACAACGCGTGACCAGACAAACCGGATTCCCTCACTCCCCAGTTAGCACTCGTTAGAAGTTCACTGTTGGAACTTAATAAAATCAACAACAAGTGGTTAAATTTGGTTAACACACACAAGGGATATGAGTACACCTTAACATCACAATAACTATAAACAACAGTAAACTCGTTACATGACTTAAGTCTTACAAGGTCATAACATACAGAAAAACAAACAGCACACAAGCCGGTGTAAACCCGGTTAGGCAACAGACTGCAAGAAAACCTACCTTGGTCCTTGCTTCGACTGGTTTCCACCGTAGGTCACTCCTATACATGATTAATAACGTCGGTTAATTTACTTACTTAACTTTAAACTTACTAACCATTTTACATGGTTATATGACATGTTTTAATGCCCACACTTCCTTGATTACCTTCTTTATACCTCTAGGGTTAATTACATAAGTCACATTCCTTTCTGTTTTTTTTTACATGTTTTGGTCCGACCGACCTTACTGGACCGACCTTACACAAGGTCGGTCCATTCCAGAACACATTACCGTAAAAAATTCTACTCCAAACCGACCTTGCAAGTTCGGTCCATAGGGTCGTTCTATTCCGAGAGGTTTTTCCCCTTTGAAAACTCAGGCCCGACCGATCTTGGCAAGTTCGGTCGCAAGATCGGTCGATTCCCGAGACTCACTTACGTACAAAGATTTAGGCATACTGACCTTGTCAGTTCGGTCCCAAGGTCGGTCTATTCCAGAGACTTAATCCGTACCAAAATCCATGCCCGACCGACCTTGCAAGTCCGGTCCATTCCAGAGACCATTTCTCGCAGGGTAAACTGGCTCGACCGACCTTGCAGGTCCGGTCCCCAAGGTCGGTCGCTCCAGACCCTTGTTTTTAATTGCTCATTTAACTCCAAACTTCACCTCATGTGCCCTAGTATTTGCTAACCAACATTTCGCACTTCAAACTCCCCTTTAAAACATCCATTAACTCCTTAAATCATTCATCAAAGACCTCCTCAACATTACACAAATCCTATACAAAGGTTGGCACATGCAATATTTTTCACTAAGTTTTCAAGTGGTGTTTATACCTATAACTACCACTAGTCCAAATGTTCCTCACTACTACAAAACATCATCTCCCAAACAGCTTTTCTTCCTAACCCAACTCCTTGAATATTCTACAAGTTTATAGCCCTTCATGCAACACTCACTCCTCCCTTCCACCAAAATTGCACAAGTCCTAAAACACAATCTCCCCATGATCTTAAAGGATCCCAAACACTCATTTGCATTCTAAATCCTCTAAATATTGCCTAAGTCCTTTTTACATCTTAGAATACCTTAATGCATGTTTCTTTCACTAGTAGAACACTTAATCATTCTAACACTTCCTAACTCACCAAAACTCATTTTAAACACTTTAAACTCCTTATACATCATCTAAATTTCGACAGGGTTCTCCTAGCATCTTGTTACACCAAAACCAAAGTTTTCACCATTAAACATTCAAGAACACTTAAATCCATCAAGAGCATTCTTATACACAAAACTTCACCAAACTTACACTACATCACAATATAGTGCATTATTTAAATTGCTTGGCACTTAGGCCCTTAAATAACATGGCTCTTAGGCCCTTAAAGTGCATAAACCATAAACACTGAATTTCCCACAATATATTGCCTTTGACCTGCAAATACATACAACAACACATATGCCCTTTAATAGTCTCCTTGAGAGCATTTCACTAAGTCATTCACCATTGGCTCCTTAGGTAGTTTTTAATAAGCACATAAGTCATTTCTCCTAGGACTTAAACTACATTAGGTTAGCACATTTACCTCTTTTCCTCACAAACTTCTTTCTTGTTTCCTTGATTAAATCGACAAGGACTTGGGATTTCTTGTCAACTTCTAAATAATATACAAGCAATATAATGAGTATTCAAGCTTCATGCTTAATCTCATTGTAAACCCTAGTTACATATATTGTCTTAAAACATTAAGGTGATTGTTTTACCTTGAGAATGGAAGAGAGTTTGAACAAGTAACAAGAGAGGACTCCACCAAGCCCTTGGAAGATTCAAATGAATCTAAAACAAAGCAAGGTAAAGACACCATTAATGGTGTTTTTCGGACAACATACAAACATGAAGGAAATAGAGTTTTTCTTTGAGTTTCCTTACCTAGAAGCAAAGGAGAACAATAATATGTGAAAAGATGAGCTCAAGCTCCTCCCATGGAGATTCCCCTTGGCACCGAAATGGAGCTCTTGGAAATTTGAGAAGATAGGATTGAAGAGCTTGGCAAGACAAAGAGAATGGTGGTCTTGGTTTTTGATTTGGCAAAGTGAGCTAGGAGATATAAGAGGTTGAAGATGAAGAATGGTGGTAGTGCTGTAGCATTACCGTGAAAGAGAGAATGAAGGAAGGTAGAAGACGTGGGAAAGCAAGGGAAATGAGAGAATGAAGATAAGTTTGCAAGTTTTGGATATTTAAGTAGTAAAACAAATAGTACTTTCTACTTTACTACTTTACTTAGCTTATTTTTTGTCTAAGTATGGTGAGTCAACAAGAAAACCGGCCCCCATATTATAACAAGGGGTATTTTAGTCTTTGTTGACCAATTGTCTCACTTATAATGACATGTTATAAACTAGCTTATTTTAGTTACTATTCATAAAACAAGGCACATAGTTGTGAAATTTTTGATTTCCCATTGATTTAGACTTCCTAATGTGATACTAAGTAGTACACATGTTAATTAAAGAGTAATGATGGACATTTAGCCATTCAAAACTCATTTACAAGACAGTTTTCAAAATGTGCTTTAAGACTCCTTAAAGACATTTTGTGTTTTAACTTGTTTCAACTTGGTTTTCTTTGGTATTGGTTTTTTATATTCATTAACACCTATAAAGTCTTGAACTTATTAGGTCTTAACCAAACTTATCCCAAGCTTAGAGCACATTTTTGCCCATATTGACTTTAGGTAATTTATTGTGTTTTTCTATAGTTTAAATTGTTTACTAATGTTTCTTAACTCTTTTTAGTCTTAATATACCATATTTTAATGTTTAAACAACATACCAAGGTTTGGGGTATTTCATATTGTAACACCCCTACAACGCCCCTATCATCTACCGAAATCGCAGCGGAAATAACCAACCCAACAACAACTAATCGCTTTGGTGTACAACGCCGTAACCACCCACGTGGTTAACTAGGCAGAATAAATACAAGTGTATCGGTCTGATGATCAGACTCCCGAGCATAGTAACTAACATCCATATATAAACATAACCAACCATACCGAGTATTTAATTTACAACACATCTCCAAACCATAATCATTCAACATTGTATAACAACGGTATCAAAATGTAACGCCTCGGGAGCACAGCGCATCCCGGGCTCCACTAAGATATCCAAAAGTACATCAACAACCTAGGACCTAGAGCCACTCTGCCTCTTCGATCCTCATCCTGCAATAAAAATATGGAGCCCCCGAGGGGGTCAGCACCTTTGCTGGTATGGCTAACGCGCAGCCCATCGACTACCGGAATACGCGCAACCAATTGTCATAATAACATGCATTCATTTTAGATCATCCAACATATATATATATATACCATAGCATAGCAAGGGAAATTGCATAGCATCACAACATCAATACATAACACATAAATTCGTCCTCACAAGGAACCTTCCACCATAGTTAGTATACCATGTGAGCCTAGAGATTATTACCAATTCCATGTTAAGCTCGTTACCATCCTCGTTACCGTCCAGTTATGTAGGACGGTTAACTTATACCAAAGGTGTGTCGGATATAGTAATCCCAAGCACACCGAAATAACATACGTATGCCCCTATGGCCCGAGTGAGTCAGTAACTAGCTTTGGATAAGCTAAGGGAAGGTAGAACCAAATTGGAATACCACCTATACATACACCAAGAGAGCCGAACCGGATATGATATCGACCCCCATCCATCACACGCGTGGCCGGAACAACCGGACTCCTCACTCCCCCGGTCAGCACTTGTTAGTGATCACACAACATTTTGTTAAGTCACATACAAGCAAACATTCAGGTCTTGTTAGACAACCAAGGGAAAGGAGTCATAACCTTACAACATCATAATGTATAACAACTGTAAACTCTTTTCATGCCTTAATCTTATAAGGTCGTAACACGCAGAAAAGCAAACAACACCCAAGCCGGTGTAAACCGGTAGGCAACAGACTGCAAGAAAACCATACCTTGGTCCTTGCCTCGTTTCGTTTCCACCTTGAGAGAATCCTAAACACATTAGTAACGTCGGTTAATTAACGCACTAATCCATATTAACACTATCTACTAACATTACTAGTTTTTATTTTACACTTGTTACATCTTTTCATCCTTTTAATTGCCTTTAAAACCCACCTAACATGTATTATATAACCTTATTATATCATTACTAACCAACTACTATTTTTAGATAACAATTCCCATCTTAAAACAATAATTTTTGGTCCATACAGTGGCCTGTCCGAACTTGTGTCCGAGCTTCCAAGTTCGGACACAAGCCGTGATTTTAGACAGAAAACAGACACATGTCCGAACTTGTGTCGGACTTCGGAAGTTCGGACATGAGTCGAGGAAAATCCTAACCAGAAATCATACGTCCGAACATGTGTCCGGACTTCCCAAGTTCGGACACAGTTCGAGGTAATACCTAAGAAATAACAGGTGCGTCCGAACTTCCAAATTCGGACGGTAGTTCGGACACTACCTAAAATCCAGAAAACTGTAAGCGTAACAGGGCATGTCCGAGCTTCCAAGTTCGGACGGAAGTTCGGAACGTGCCATTATACTCAATTTCTAAGCCTTTAAACACTTAACCAAATTTCTCCAAAGCCTCCAACACTTATAGTATCTACTCCCAAGGTTCCTAAGTGATGTTTCATGCCTATACTAACCATTATATCAAGATATTCCTTCCCACAACATCATTACTCAAACATCATTTCTTACAAACTAAAACTCCTATGTCATCCTTGAAATCCCTTTTTCTTAGCTTACAATTCCTCTTATTTTACCAAAGTTTGCCTAAGTCTTCATCTAAGTCCAAAATGACTTTGGTACACAACACCTCAAACTCATGCCTAAGTCCTTAACACACTCTAGAGTACTTCTTAGTTCATCAAATTCCTTTACAACATCTTGAACTCCTTATGCATTTTCTAAATTTCGACATAGTTTCTCCTAGCATTTTGTTACACCTTAGCACATTATTTTCATCCTTAATCATCCTAGAAACACTAAGAACACCAAGAACACTTCTTACACAAACTTCACCAATTCACACTACATCACAATATAGTGCATAACTTAAATTGCATGGCACTTAGGCCCTTAAAATGCATGGCTCTTAGGCCCTTAAGGTGCTTAAATCATAAACACTGAATTTCCACAATATAATGCCTTTAACCTGCAAATACACTCAACACACACATATGCCCTTTACTAGTCTCTTGAGAACACTTTACTAAGTCATCACCATTTGCTCTTTAGGTAGTTTAAATAAGCATTTATAAGCTCATTTCTCCTAAGGCATTAAACAACATTAAGTTATAGGTTACCTCTTTTTCCAAAACACTTCCTTCTTGATTCCTTACAAAACCGTATGGTATTTGTGATTCCTTGTCAAGTTCTAGACCATATACAAACACCATAATGAGTATTCAAGCATTAAGCTTCATCTCATTGTAAACCCTAATTTTACATTGTTTCAAAAACATTAATGTAGTATTTTACCTTGATCTTTGAAGGGAGTTTGATAACAAGAGAGGACTCCACCTAGTCCATGAAGAGTTGAAATGAAGCTAGAACAAAGTCACACAAAGAGCTATATCAATGTGTATTTCGGTCAAGGTAAAAACATGGAGGAAACATGATTTTCTTTGAGATTCCTTACCTAGAAGCAAAGGAGATCAACAATATGTCGAAATACAAGCTCAAGCTCCTTCAATGGTGGAACACCTTGGCACCGAAATGGAGCTCTTGGAGTTTTGAGAAGATAGGAATGAGGAGCTTGATGAGAGGAAGAGATTGGTGGTCTTTGTTTTTGATTTGGACAAGTGAGCAAGATTTAACAAGAGATCAAAGTGGGAGTTCTAATGGGGTAGTGGTATTACCGAGAGAGAGCAAAGAAGAGAGGTAGAAGGTGGTGTTTGCAAACCGTGGGAATGAAGGAAAGAATGAGAATGAGATAGGACTTGCTTTTAAGAAGATATTTATGTTTATAAAGTAAAAAGTAAGTTTACTTAGTTTGCTTTACTTACTTATTACATTAACTAGAGAGTGGTGAGTCACCACACATATAAAAACCGGCCCCCTTTATTAGTATGAGGGTATTTAGTCTTTGTTTGTCAATTTAATTACTTAACATATCATATGTTATAAACTAGCTTGTAAAAGTTACTATTCACCTAAACAAGGCACTTAGAAGTGAAATTTTTGATTTCCCATTAATATAGCCACCCAAATGTGATACTATATAGTACACATATATATTTAAGAGTAATGATGGACATTTAGCCATTCAAAACTCATTTACAAGACAATTTTTCAAAATGTGCTTTAAGACTTCTTAAAGCACATTTTGTGTTTTAACTTGTTTTCAAGCTTGGTTTTCTTTGGTAATTGGTTTAATATGTTCATTAGTATATAAATGAGGTCTTGGTAAGTTCATTAGGTCTTACTCAAGTTTATCCCAAGCTTAGAGCACATTTTGGCTCTTATTGACTTTAAAGCACATTTGTGTTTCCTTTTGTTTAAATTTGTTTACCAAGGTTTCTAAGACTCTTTTTAGTCTTAATAAATCATGTTTTAATGTTTAACCAGCATACCAAGGTTTGGGGTATTTCACATATAGTTTGGCCACACTAAGTTTCGGCCTTGCTCCTTATTTTACTATAATTACATTTTAACCCAAAAAACTTTATAATAGTTATATATTAACTTATAAATTATAGTTTTAATATTTAATTTCCTTAAATTTCAAATGGCACCAAAAACTTCCATTAATTACGCATCCGCCCCTACCTACATTCTAGATTTTCATATAAACTTTTATAAATTACAATTTCACCCCAAAACTTTTGTAAACTCAATATTTTATGTCATAAATCATTTTAACCCAAAGTTTTCGGTCAACACTTTGACCAAAGCCTAATTTCATACTTAATACATTATTGTACCCATAAACTTATATATCACTCGGCTGTACACAACATTTTCCAGAATTTACAAAATAACCCCAAAACATTATTAATTGCTATTTTAACTTCTAAACACTTATTTAATTCACCCAAAATTCATAATATTAATTCCTACCTTATATTATGTCATTATTATGCCCATGACACATATTGTTCTCGGCTATCACCATATATTCCCATATCTTTCTAAAAATTACATTTTTTACCATATGACTTATTAAACTAGTCATTTAAACACTAGTAATTATTTTTTAACTTACCCAAAATTCTTAATATAAGTTTATATACTTATATAGCTCCTTAAAACCCATAATACTCCATAAGTGTTCGGCAATAATAATATATTGCCATATAGTTTCTAAAACTTGATTTATAACTTATAATAATTATACATAAATACATATGAGTCATATAACTCATCCAAAAATTATTGTAATGTCTTAGACATATTATTAGCTTAAATTAAGACAATTTCCTCCTAGAACTTTTGGTCACTAAAAGCCCTTATCATATGTAGCTTTTGTGACATAAAAACATACCTTAAGGTATTAACTTTGGTTTATAAATTGTAATTGTTATTATTAGAAGTTTCCCTCATTAACCTCGGCCTTATTAATTTAGGGGTGTTTACAAAATTTTTTACAATTTTTTAAGAGCTTAAAACAAAGCTTAAAACATTAAGGTCTAGCTTAGAAATCTTACTCTTTCCAAGATTGATTTCTCCTCCTAGCAATTCCTTGTTCCCAAGTGTCTTCACGGTGGAAGAAGCTTCTAATTTTCGAACTTGAAACAAGGGTTTAAAATAACATTTAGGAGTTAGATATTGACATAGATCTTAAGTAAGATTTAGAAGTTAATTTTAAGGTGTTACATTGGATTTTTACCTTGTAATTTTTGGCACTACCAAGGGTGATTGTAGAACCAACTTTGCTTCATGAAATGAATGAAGAGAATGGCTTAGAAATCTAGGAATTTTCGGACACATAGAAGAAATAATGGACTAGGTTTTTCTTGGCATTTTTCTTACCTTAACTTGATCTTGGTTGCTCCTTGAATTGTTGTAGATTTAATTAGGCTTCCTTGGAGATTAATTGATGCCTAGAGATTGAATAAAGCTAGGAATTTAACACAAAAATGGAGATATAAGTTAGAACTCCATTAATTGACTTAGGAAGTTCAAAGGAAGAAAATGAGAGGAGGAAGAAGAAGACTTACCAACCGGCCAAGTGAGGCATGAAATGAAACCCCATGCTTGCCGATTGATATGTAGGAAATGAGAATAATTATTTTGTCAATTTTCTTAATGTTTAGCTTTAGTTAATTAATTTATTAATGATAGCACTAACCCCCTCCTTGACTTAATGTAATCGGCACTTGTTGTGCTAAGTGGAGCTCAATTCCACCGAAATGCTAAGCTAAGATTAGGAAGGAATCATTGTTATGTCCCATTGGAATTGTTTATGTCTTTACTTTAGACTTTGGCTAATTATTCACTCCACATATGTCTCCCATTAACTCTTGTTTTCGGTAATCATGGGTAAGAATTAGCTAATTGATTCTCATAGTGGTAAGCATAAGATCATGGCGATGTTAGGTAGTCATTATTCTTTGATTTTTGGCATCCAAAAAGTCCTCCATCTAGCTCCAAATTCGGCACCCATGGCTGATAAGGGAGGCATGTTATCTTGCCTTTTCTTTGTTTAATTGCAACATGTGAGTACTTAAGATGTAGATCTACTTTACATTAGTTAATTCCTACTTTATCTAAAGCTAAACTAACCTTGTTTGCTTGCAGGATTTTCGGTAATGGAAGGCTCCCACAATGGGTTTTTATTCTTGTATTATTGTTGTATAATGGTGGGAGGGTGACCCATAAAGTTTACATGTTAAATAAAAATTAAACATGTCTCTATGTGTTGTAGGACCGTTTTCTAATGTCAAAAGCTACAGATTTTCTTGTCAATCTTGAGCGCAAGCACTCACGTTAATCATGGTGTTTAATACAGATTTTTTTTTGTTAGTTATGGGTGCAAGTACTACCGTTAATTACATGTGGTTTCTACAGATTTTATATTGCCGTTAATTGCTACCGGTTTTATTTGGTAATTATGAGTACATGACTAACATTAATTATATAGTGTTTAGTACATATTTTTGTTTGATTAACTACTAGTGGATTACCGGTAATTATGTGAGACTTGCTACAGATTTTTGCTTGATTATAGCTAGTGTATTACGGTAATATAAGTATATTAGTAGGTTTAATTTGTCATAATAATATGTGCTCTTATATAAAGTAGGTACATTAGGTAGTTAATTGTTTTACAAAGTAAAAGTGTGTAAAATAAGTCCCAAAATTTATATATAAAACCGGCAATTTAGGATTGGTTTTATAACTTGTAATGTCTTGTATTATTTGTAATGTTATAACATTCTTTATGTATCATGATTTATATTTTGTGTTAAGATTAAGTAATATAAATTGTTACCTTGTTTAAAGATGTGTTTATATTTATTTTAGTGTATATAAATGCCTAAGTGTACATAAAATATTTTTACGTTGTCCGTTAGTATTTTTAACGTTTTCGAAGCGAACGTTGAGTTGTATAACGTTCGAGTTGATCTTTCCTTGTTGTCGCTCGCTGTATCGAGCTTGTTAAGCAAGGAGTTTAATTCCCGTTGTTAATCGTACATAAACGTTTTGCGTGGATATGTTAAGGCGTTAATAAAATTTCACCCGTTCATGTTGATGGTAAAACGACCAATTTTTACGTAAACGTTTGCGTGCATGAATTTGCATGCGTACGCGTAATACTAATTTAAGCAAACGTTTGCATGCATAAATTAGCATGCGTACCTAAAATGATTTATTCCCAGATCAATTCTTCATTATTTAACAGTTTTAAGGTATTAATTATATTTGGGGTATTTCAATCTACCCCCTTAAAAGGACTTCGCCCCGAAGTCTCATTTCTAAATTCAAATGGTTGTGGGGAATCAAGTTCCACTAAGTATTCACAACACAATTCTATTTTAGGGATCAAGTCCCAAGTTCCACTACTTTTTAAGTTCGTAGTATATATTCAACATAATATATAGTGTAATGATCATGAAAGGTCATCGCCAATAATAACTTCAATGTGGTGTAAACTAACACACATAATCCATTCATAGTAGTGTAACGTAGTACACATCAACAAGTAACATACATACAATCACAGAGTCACACAAGTGCACAAACAGATTAAAGTGCAATGAAAGTGCACGTTACGCCAAAACGAAATAGGCTCTACCCCCCTTTAAAAGAGGGGTACACCCACGTACCCTAGACTAGTATATCTAGTCGGTAAATAGTGAAGGTAACTTCACCCTCATCTCATCCTCCAATTCCCATGTGGCCTCCTCAACCTCATGATTCAACCAGAGGACCTTCACAAGTCTCACCGACTTGTTTCGAGTGTCCCGGGTCTTGGTGTCTAGGATTCTCTGAGGAGTCTCCACATACCTCATAGTCGGTTCTAAAGATAGCCTCTCGGGCTGTAAGACATGAGAAGGATGTGGTATATACTTCTTGAGTTGAGAAACATGAAATACGTCATGTACCTTTCCTAACTCCATTGGCGGTCAAGTCTATATGCAACAGGGCCCACCCGCTCCGTTATAGTGTAGGGTCCTACAAACTTAGGGCTTAGTTTGCCCTTTTGTCCGAATCTAAATACTCCCTTCATTGGAGATACTCGCAGAAATACATGGTCGCCAATTGCGAACTCAAGGTCTCGTCGTCTCTCGTCAGCGTACGACTTCTGCCTGTCAAAAATTAATTCCTAAGCATATAACCTCATAAATGAGTGTAATAAAACTATTGGACCACACTCCAACATCAAAGAACAAGCACTAACATGCTTAAAAGTCACATAGGGCAAAAATGTGCTCTAAGAAACCTTAAAGGTTTTGTGACCTCCATTGGATTCCAAATTGGATTTCTAAGCTTCATAATCAAACAAGGAACATTATAAAACAAATCCCAAAGAAAACGGACCTCAGAAACAAGTTAAAACACAAAATGTGCCTTAAAACTCCTTAAAGCACGTTTTTGTGTCTAAGTTCAAAGATATTGAATTCTTGTAACTTTTGACACCAGATTACATTCATTATTAAACTAATGTGTCATGATGTACCACATTAGAAGTTTTAGTTCAAAGTTTTTAAATAAAATCAAAATGGGTAAATTTGGTGTGAATAGTACTTTAATAACATGTAATTCCTTAATCTAGTCAATGGTCAAATATCAACCTTTGACCTTGACTTCATATTGCCACCAGCTTAGGAGGGTTTCCTCTCCATTAAGCAAACTACAAAATATCTCCTAGTGACTCACTAACCACTATTCATTAAAGTAACCTTATATTACTTTATAAGGTAAATTAATGATTTTCTTTACATATTTCTTTCCCAACCGAGAACAACAATCACCCAGCCCTTCTTTACCTCTTCCTTATCAGCTACAACTGAAAATATTTAGCAAGCTTGATGACTCATCATAACTATTTTATTTTATATCACTTTATCACTTTAAAAGCCAAAATTGACTTCCTTTCCTCACTTCCTTCCTCCCAGCCAAGAATGCCTACTCAAACCCTATCTTTTCCAGCCTCCATTGAAGGTTGAAGCAGCCATCTTCCAAGAGCAACTCCAAGAGACCTAGGTAAGCTCTTAAGTCACAAATATGTCTATTCTCTTCCTCACTTCATCTTCTTTTTAATGAGCTGATCAAATCCCATTTCCATCCATCCTTCTAGTCCGAGTTGATGCTCAAAGATGAGGTGATTCTTGGTTGCAAAATTCAAAGAAGAAGGGAAGAAAGCCTTAAGTAGTAAATAAGGTAAAAACATGCTTTAAACTAGCTTACCCTCTTCTAAGTCATTTCCGGTTTGTTTCTTCACTTCTCCAAGCTTATTCTCTTCAGTTTTACATGTAAATTCAGAGGAGATATCAACCCCTTCAGGTGCTGCTTCATTTGATGCCAAAAACTCCTTAGAAGTCATTTGTATAAGGTGAAAAATTAGCACTTCATTCTCTTGCCATTACCGGTTCCAAACTCTAGTATTCAGGGTGTTTTAACACCTTGTTTTTGGCTTCAAAATACAGGCGAGAACAGCCTTTGATCAGCGTACAATACTAAGGTAAAGAACATGCTTTTAATAAGTTTAAAGTACTCCTTGATGGTCATTATATCACATGACTAATACATGTGTTTTCCCTTACATATATTTGGCCGAATGATGCTGCTTAACTTGGGAAAAATTCTGCCTAAGTGGTGGAAAGCAAATCCAAGCATAAACTTACCAAAGTAAGTAAAATACTTCTTAATTATACCTTAATCAAGTTCATGTGTAAGTTTAAAGTTTAAAAACTAACTTAAACATATATGAATATGTAGCCAAGAGCATTGGAGTGAGCTTGGCTGATTTGTTTGCTTGTTAATCAAGTAAGTATACTAATCTTGTATATTATAAGGTTTTTATGTCATAAGGTTACATATATAACAAAGCCTAGAATCAATAAGGTATAAAATGACTTAAATATGTATTATAATGTTGTATAACATTTTTAGTAGTTAACCCAATGTTTAATTGACATATAATGTCATAGGAATTAATTAAATGGCTAAAATATAATTTTAGAAACATTAAGGAAAAAGCCATACTATAAAGCCGTAACTATATGTTATATTTGTGACATTTATATGAAATATTTATCCTATGTTAAATGATGTAATAAGGCCTTGTACCTTAGGCCATTTGATTTTATGAGATATTAAGGTTAAAATGAATTTAAGGTAATAACAAATATTACCGAGTACATTTAAGGGTTAGCTAGTAATTAAAAATAAAATTTGGAGGCTAAGTGTTAATTATAGCCGAAAACCATATGTTAAAAACTATTAAAATTAATTTTATAAAGCTTTATTAAAATTTGGGGTCAAAATGTAATTTCTAGAAAATTTGGGTCAAAACTGTAATTTATGTAACTTATGGTCAAACAGGCAGCCTATGGGTCAACATTGACCACATTAGGTGCTTTGACCAAAATTAAATACATAAGTAATTAAATTGTGAACTTATAATAACAATATAAGTTAAATATCAAATTTACAAAACTTTAGGGGTATAAGTGCAATTACCAAAAGATTGTGGGTTCATATGGTAATTATAATACTTTATAACCTTTGTGTAAAGTTTGGTAATTTTTAGAATAAAATAAAAGGCTATATTAAGAAAGGTGTATAATATATAGTTTTAATAACATTAAAAGTATGTAATATAAAAACTGGGCCAAAACCGTAAATATAAGAACATAAGGGGTAAGAAATGAATTAAAACAGCCCTTAGGGTCTGTTCGTAATTTTATAAGCCTAAACTATATGTTATATAAATTATAAGTATTAATATGATATAATATAAGCTATGTGTGACATGTTATAATATTTGTGGTAAAAATGTAGATCTAGAAAATAAGGTGCTGGAAAAATAAACCAAACAGACCTGAAATACCCCAAACCTAAGTATGCTAAGCAAACATCAAATTATGATGTAGTAAGGCTAGAATATGCCTTAGAAAGATTGGTAGACAATTTAAACCAAGGAAAACACAAGAAAGTGCCTTAAGGGCAATCAGGGCAAAAACGTGCTCTAAGCTTGGAGAGACTTGGGTGAGTACCCAAATATCATGATAAGACCTTAGTAATATTCTAATGGTCATTTTAAATCAATTAGCAAAGAAAACCAAGCTTGAAAACAAGTTAAAACACAAAATGTGCTTTAAGAAGTCTTAAAGCACATTTTTGAGAAATTGTCTTAGAATTGAGTTTTGAGTGGCTAAATGTCCATCATTACTCTTAAATCAACATGTGTACTAATTAGTATCACATTAGGAGGTCTAAATCAATGAGAAATCAAAATTTTCAAAAATATGTGCACTGATTAGTGAATAGTGCCAAATAGTGACTAGTTTAAGTTTTAATCAACTTAAGTCAATTAGTTGGTCAAACAAGACCATAAATATCTTGTTCATAATGAGGGGGCCGGTTTTTCTAAGGTAGGATGAGTCACCATAAGTAGTCAAATAAGGAAGAAAAGAAGAGATAAGTAAAAGAGTACTATTTGCTTTATTAAAGCAAATACCTTATATTAGCCACCTTTCTTATTCTCTCTCTCATTTCTCTTCTTCACACGGTTCCACCATCTTCTTCCTCCCTTCATTCACGTAGGAGCAGCACCCATGGCAACACCACCTTGCCTTGTCCATAACTTACTCATTTTAGCTCCAAATCAAAAACTAAACACATATTTCTCTTAGTTAGGCCAAGACCTATCTTTCTATCTTTTCAAATCTTTCAAAGCTCCATTTTGGTGCCATGAGGAAACTCCATTGATGGAGGAAAATCAAGTTTGAAGAGCTCATTAGCTTCTCCATTCTCTTAAGGTAAAGAAAATGTAAGAAAAACCATGTTTCCATCATTTCTTGTACATGGCCGAAAATTCCTTCTCATGGGGCTATGTTGTTATGCCTTGTTCTAGCTTGATTTATTCACCAAGGACTAGTGGAGGTCCTATTTCATTCAATGCCAAAGTCTACCTTGAGACTTCAAAGGTAATCATCCACTTTTATGCCTTAGAACACATTTCTAACCTAGGTTTTTATTCCTTGAGGTTAGTGTATTGTTTAATACTCATATGAGTCATTGAATATTGGTTAGAACATTGGCAAAGGAAGTTTAAGTGGTGGCCGAGATCTATGCAGAAGAAGGTCTAAGGAGGAGATTAAGATAAGCTTGAGAAAATAAGGTAAAATGCTTACCTAATGGTGGTTTAAGTTTAAGGAATGAGTTTTAGATGAGTACTAATGTAGCTTAAAGCTTACATTAGGTAATGGGTTGTATAACCTAAGAAAAAGAACTTAAATAAGCTTGAGAACTTGTGACTAAGGAGCCAAAGGAAATGAGTTAGTAATATAAGTTTAAGATGAGTTTTAAGAACATAATAATTACTATGAGATTGATGGGTGTATTTGCAGGTTGAAAGCTTTTATATGTGGGAAATTCAGTGTTTAAGTTTAAGTCATTTAAGGGCCTAAGAGCCATGTCATTTAAGAGCCTTAGTGCTATGCAATTTAAGATTATTGCAATATATTGAGTATGATGTGAATAAGTTGATTTGGGTGAGAAAATAAGTTGAGAAAGGACTTGGTGTGTGTGAGATTATTGTGTGAGAAAAACAATGCATTTGGGCATGAGAATATACTAGAGGAGCTATGGCGAAATTTGAGTAGAAAATAAGTGTTTAGGTGATGGTGGTGAATTAATATGACCTAGGATGTACTAGGAGTCATTATGAAGAATTTGAGTGGAAATGAGTTAACTAAGGAGTTCTTGAGGATGAGAATGACCTAGAATGGTCTATGAGGAAGTTAGAGTTTAGATGGGTGTATTGAACACCAAAGTCAAGGTATGAGGAGTGGTAAGACTTGTGCAAGAATCTGGATGGAAAGGTGTATAATGCTTTAAGGTGATTTAGGTATGAACTAGAGAGTAAAACAATGAGAGTTTTGAGAACTTTGTGTAAGAGATGGTGATGTTAGTGGTGGACTAGTAAGGTTTAGTTGAATGGTGATGTGTGGACTTGGGTGATGGAAGTGAAAATGGTAGGAGGATGTTGTAAGTCGTCAAGGAAAATGACTAGAAACGTATAAGAGGGTATGATCATGAGAATGATGAGTAAGTTGCATAAGAGAAGTGGAAATGTCTAAGGAGGGTGTTGCATGGTTAAGGTAAATGAAGAACAATGTCAAGGTATTAAGACAATGGAAAGAAATGTATAAGCAAGCTTAAGAGTGAGGAGTAACAAGTGAAAAGAAGGGAATTGTGCATGGACATGCAAGATGACCTTGGAAGGTTTAACAAGCAAAGATGGAGTGCAATGATTTTAAGGAGGAGTTATATGGGTAGGAAAGAAACACTTTGGTTAGTTGAAGTTTTAGATAAAATGCACATGTTAGAGAAATAAGGGATTAGTTAACAAGTGTTAGGAATTTCATGCAAGAATTGAGCAAAAGGTTAGGATGATCTTTGGAGGTTATTTTAATGAGTTTGGAGGATGATTAAAGGTGGGTTTAAAGGTCTAAATGATGTTAGAATACATTAGGAGGCTTTAGGAGAAGTTTGGTGAAGATTTAACAATTTTTGGACATGTTCTGGTGGCGTCCGACCCAGGGGTCCGACCCAAGTTTGGGTCGGACGGCCTCTGTTTAACGCCAGGGAAAGGTTCTGGAATGGTCCGACCCAGAGGTCTTGGGTCGGACATGGGTCGGACGGGTGAGTTTTAGAGGGCAAATAAGTTTCTGGAATGGTCCGACCCAGTTGGTTGGGTCGGACGTGGGTCGGACATGTAGGGTTTTTCAAACCCGAAAGTTACTGGAATGGTCCGACCCAGAGGGTGGGTCGGACGGTGGGTCGGACGACCCTTAAGAAAAAAAAAGGGAACCCTAAGAGAGTTTAGTGGTATTAATGGTACCCCATTAAGGGGGCAATGATGATTAGAGGTATAAAGACCTAAGGGATTAAGTTAAGAATAAACTTAAAAGTTTAAGATTAAGTTTGCAAGATTAAGTTGTAAGACTTAAGAGGTGTTAGGTGGGGATCATTAAGAGTTAAGTAAGTTGAATTAAGTTAAGTGATTAACAACCTAAAACTGAATGAATGTTTTAGGATTGGGAGTTTGGACTCCGGAAGAGAGTAAGCAGCCGAACGACCAACGGTGAACGGTACAGTTCTCTGTGAACTGCTTGCTAACGAGGTGTCCCTCGGCTTGTGTGCTATTTGTTTTGTGTGATCACTAAACAAGATAAAGCATGCAATCGGAATATAATATTTCTTGTATTGTTGTGTGATGTTTGAAAACTAACACAGCATACCGTGAGAACTTACTAACCAATGTTTAGTAAGGAATGAGTGAGACTAAGGAACGCCCCCTAATAAGGGACGATATGAACCGAAAGAGGTTAACCAACGAACATGGTCTTGAGACTATTACTAACTGGAACTGAGTGAGGAAACCCGGGACCGATCTCCGGTCATGCATGCTAAGGAAAAGGGGGACGGTATCTGAATCAGATCCGCCCTCCGCTTAAGGACTTGTCTTCAGACTTGTAGCCTAGGGCCGGTTGCCGGCTCAGCTACGCTGGATTCCCGTCCAGGGTAGGTGGCATTAAGATGGTGCGGTGGGATCACCTAAATCCCAGGTTTGGACTTAGGCTACAACCATTTCCCTCCAGGAACGGTTTGTATTCTGAGAATAAGTTAAGATTAAGATAAGTTACAATCATTCCTTTTAAAGGATGATTTGTATCGTTAAGATTAAGATTAAGTTAAGATTAAGATTAAGGTGAGGTTAAGATAAGTTGCAACCATTCCTTTTTAAAGGATGGTTTGTATTATTAAGATTAAGGTAAGTTACATCCACTCCTTATTAAAGGATGGTTGTTTCTAAGATTAAGATAAGACTAAGATTGAGGTGAGATAAGGATGGACTAAGATTAAGAGGGAACATTACTTAAGGAGTTAAATAACTAACTCTCTAATTAAGGGAACGCATTTAAGTCGTCATTGTGTGTGACTTTGATTGTTCATGTTTGGATCGTTGTTTACAGCATTCACTATTATGTTGTGCATATAATCAACCTCCATGCTATCGACAATTATTCGTCGTAGCCACGTTAGCTTGGGGGCCATGAGGGGATCGTACCAGCATTCGTGCTGACCCCCTTTGGGGGCTGTTTTTACTACACAGGTACATCAGAAGGCGGCCGTCGCAAGAGTAAGAAGAGGATACAAGTGTTAAGGATTAAGTGTGACCTACGAGTTGTGCATGTACACTCGTATGGCAATTGAGTTAGTAAGATGTATAGGTTGTGAGAGGATTGTAAGAAGGATATGTAAATGGTTAAGGTTGTTAGACTAATGTTCGGTATATTCTGTAGTCAGACCGTGGCAAGGCCCTGGATTGTAAAGAATTCCGCTGTGACATGTTTATATATATACTGTTAAGTTGCGAGACCACATTTGGATTGAGTTGGGGTGTTACAAAAAGTGGTATCAGAGCGTAGTTACGCTCTGAAGATAAGAAATACCGAACTTAGGGGAATGATGAGGTTGAGATTGAGTTATGGGTTAAGGGTTGAGAGATAGAGTGAGGGGTGTGTTAGTCAGGACTTCCCGGTGTCTACCGGACATCCATAGTACCTAGGCCCGCCCTCCACATCCCTAACCCTAAATGTGTGGAATAAACGCCAGAGAGAAGAAAGCCTTCTCTTACTCGGGGAAACCCGATCTGGCGGTTAGCTAACAGTGAGCAATACGAGAAACAACTTGTTGTACAACGGTTACGGAGAACTTGGAGGTTTTCAATGGAGCGCAACAGTGAAACAGTTGCTACCTATGGAATTCTATCAATAAGGGAACGGTAATTACCGGCAACATGGGTCGACATGCTACGCAGTCGAAATAACCCGCAATACCAATGATAAGAAAAGCACTACGGGTGCAATAGAAAGGAAAAGGGAAGAGACATGAGTACCAGACAGCGGTCCGAGTGAGCATAACAGTAGGATAATACCAAGCATAAGGATTGAGATTACTAGAAAGTCCAGTTAGAAACGGGAACTCCGAACCCCATACAATGAGAAAGGTTACAAGACCTGGCCGACATAATGCGGACGACGGTAGAAATTCATACAAATGTATACCAAAATAGGACTACGAGGTAGTGCCTAAAAGAGAATTATTACTTAATAACCACAACAAAATGTGTGGAGACAGAAGCGAGGATTAAGACATAAGAAAATATTAAGGGATTCCCTCAGAAAGAGGAACGCCCTGATAAATGACCGTACTGTCAAACAACAAGGAAACTGCCGGATGGACGGTTATCCAAAATAAAAGATTATCGAAGGGGTCCTGAGGACTACCAATTACATGGAAATTAGAAGGAAGTGTCACTACCGATGTACCTTGTACCAATAACCCATCCTGCATGGCGCACTTGCCATAGCAAGTGCTACCACGGTTAAGCCACACGAAAAGCCAACAAGGCGAAATAGGAGAACGCTACAGTTGAAACGCATATTAATACCGGATTGTAAATCTATAAAAACAGAAAAATAAGACCTGGGAAAGGCCCGACGGCCTGACCATGATGAGATGAGGTGACACACCAGTCAGCCGGGAGCGGAACTCAGACAAAGTACTAAACAATATGAATATGAGCAACGGTACAACCTACTAAGGACTAAAGGTGTACCACCCTGGAAAAGGAAAGCCGGATGTAACACCCCACCTTCTAACAACACACTTATTAACACATCGCAGCGGAATTCATAACCCAAAACATCACTTAATTCTTTGGTGTTACACGCCGTTAGCCACCCACGTGGCTAACAAGGCTAACATACATACATCGTACCGGTCTGATGGACTAAATTCCCGAGCAACTACACATCGATACTGTTTCATATCCAACATACCATATTCACTTACATTACAACTGTACCGAGTACTTCTCAACTAATGCCGATACAATTTCGGTCTTACTACACCTACAATACTTGCACAAATCTCATGACTACCACATGCAAATGACTACCCCGTCCTACTCTCGAACGGCTACCAGCTTCATTGTACCTGAAAAGTAATGGGGGCCCCCAAAGGGGGTCAGCACCTTTGCTGGTATGGTAATCCCGCAGCCCGCATGCTACCGGGCCACGCACAACTATTTGTCATCTTAGCATGCAGTTGATTTATTTCAAACATGCACAAACTCATACATACATCATGCTTATAAGCAACATCCATTAGTGAGTACATGCACAAGGTTAGCACACCCAACATAACAACACACGCTTCACTTTATAGCATACACAACTTAATTTCACTCTTCTTAGAGTACATGAACTTCATTTAGGGAGTGCCGGGGTGATATAAGCCCGAGCACAACATACATACATTTCCTTACTTGAGTGGCGGCCTCGTATAGGACCGTGCACAACATACATAATTTCCCCCTAACTCCAATAGTGATGAGGTAGGTAAGCCTTGGTTAAGCTTGTGGGTAACAGAGAGGGAGTCGAAGCAACATAGGCGTCAACACCCTAACAACATTACACATAATTTCCCTCCTAGCCCGATATGGAGGTCGGGTAGGTAAGCTTTGGCTAAGCTAATGGGAGGTCGAAATCCAATGAAGGAAAACAACCCTTAACATAACAGGATGGGAGTTAATTCACATATATGTATTAACTCCCAAACAACACGCGTGACCGGCACACACCGGATTCCTCTCCATACATAACATATACTTATTAGTTAGAGGTTCCCTTATGGAACTTATCACATACATACATCGCATAGTGTTACTAACTCGGTTAGACACATAAGGGGAGTATTATCCCTTTTTAGCAAACATGGATATCTGTATCCGATAACAACAACAACATACCAAACAACTCACATACATCATACATAATCACAACATATACTAACGCACTGATAGCCGTGGTTAGAACGTTCCCATGGGTTGGGACGTTTATTCCGCATACCGAACTCTTATGTGAACCTAAGGTCGGTTATCTATTATTTAACACACTAAGGTTAAGCGGTATCGGAATTATTTACGCCACAATATTGAATTACTGTAAACTCATTTCATGCTTTATCTTGCAAGGTGGCAACACACAGAAAAACATGTTGGCATACAAGCCGGTGTAATCCGTTAGGACACAGGTTGCAAGAAAACCATACCTGTCACCGAAGATGCACTCTAATGTGCCATCGCATGTTCCTTGAAAATCTTTGTACAACTGGTAACATTATAACTATCTTTATTAATATCGGGGTAACATAATTATTTAACGACTAATGCGCCCATGATTAACCCCGTTCGAAAGTTTTATAACTTTACATTTGTATTACAACTTCTTACCACTCAATCACCATTATAACTTACTTAATTTATCCTTAACAACCTTATAATCTTAACTTTAAGCATTAAGGTTTATACTTAATCTTAACTTAATTACTTAAGTTCTTAGGGTCCCAATCATCACTACCCTATTAATGGCACACCTTAATACCAATTTAACATTCTTTGAAATTAACATTTTTTTTTGTTAAGGGTCGACCGACCCACCGACCGACCCAACCCCTGGGTCGGTCCGTTCCAGTAACTTTCTGGTTCAGACAACAACCTTAGACCGACCCACGACCGACCCATCCTTATGGGTCGGTCCATTGCCGAAACTTCCCGTCCTTTGGAAATTCTCCGACCGACCCAAAGCTAAGCCGACCGACCCAAAACCCTCTGGGTCGGTCCATTACCGAAACTTTCTGGCTGGCTTAACATGGTCCGACCGACCCAGAACTGGGTCGGACCCTGGGTCGGTCCACTACAGATTTTTCTCTTAATTTATTCTTTCAACTCCAAACTTTTCCTCATATATCCTAATATGTTCTAACCCCATTTGGACACTTCGAACACATCTTAATCCCCCCCTAAACACACATAAAACTCATCTTCTAATTCCTTAAGCCTTTACTCATTCCTCCTCAAAATACCTAACACTTACAATGTCTTCTCTCCATTAGTCACACAAGAACACCTAAAATCACCAAGACACTCTCAACCATAACACCATCATCAAACACTCATTTCCATAGAAATTTTGACATAACTTTCCCATAATCTCTACATATTCATCCTCATCAAATCATCAAAGCTCAACCTCTTCATTCCTAATCTAGCCACACCCTTTTCAAGGGTCCTAACAGCACACATAAAACCTCAACTCATCAACATCAACAATATCACCATAACTCCATAAACACAATACCAATCTCCACTTTAAAATATTTGGCTCTTAAGGCCTTCAATTCAACTATTAATTCACAAATCTCTCCACACCAACTAGACACATTTTCATCACACATTTCATTCCACAATTTGGGTTCATTAACTTGTTTACCCATCCCAAACATTCAAACAATTTTAACAATGTTTAAGGTAGTGTTCTTACCTTATTTTCACAAGTCTCTCATTAATTTCCTCTTGCTCCTCATCTCCTCAAAATCGGTCAAGAGGGAATGGAGTTTCCAAACTCCATCCCAACATTCAAGAACACAAAAATACATTTCATTAATTATCCAAACCCTCAAGAACTTTAAATCGATTTAAGGGCTTAAAACACAAGGTTAGGGTTTACCTTTTGGAACCCTTTAAGAGAGGTTCTCACCCTTGAATCAAGAAGGGAATCATTCCACCATTGGAGGGTTGTAATGAAGCTCAAAATCAAGAAGAAAAACAAGGTGTGAGAGAGAGCCAAAATCGGCCAAGGCATGAAAATGGGAAAAATGAGTTTTCTCTTGAACTTTTTACCTTGTTTGAAAGAGGAGACTCCAAGCTACAAGATGGTGTGCTTTTCTCTTCAAATGGGAAAAACCCATGGAGATGAAGT
Source organism: Limonium bicolor (assembly GCA_023374045.1). Lineage (NCBI taxonomy): Eukaryota > Viridiplantae > Streptophyta > Magnoliopsida > Caryophyllales > Plumbaginaceae > Limonium > Limonium bicolor. The sequence goes on from JAIOTZ010000628.1 coordinate 28,440, forward strand.
TCTTCATTTTCGAATTTTGAAAAGAGGGAAAGGTAGAGCTTGATGAGAGGAAGAAGAATATGTGATTAGTTTTTTCGTTTGGAGCATAAACGAAGCTTGGGCAAGAGGAGAAAGGTGGGAAGCCATTGAAGGGCTTCAAAATCGCAACACACAGAGAGGAGGGGAGGAAAAATCGCTGGAGGAAGAAAGGAAAGAACGTGGGGAAGAAAGGAGAAAGGGAAAAGAAGAGAGGAAAAAGAAATAAAGGAGGAGGAGAAGAATAAAGGGGTAGTTGTACCCTTTTTGCTTTTTGGCTCTTTTGACTTAATTAATTAGCTAACTAGTCATGTGTGAGGGGCTATCTTCATTAATAAAACCGGCCCACATAACTGTTACAGGCTGGAGCGTTTTTCGTCTTTTACAGAAAACGCCCGTTAATTTACCCGGTTTAGCACTATTCACTAACCGGGCCCGTTTTCCGGAATTTTCTCGTTTCTTAAATTTTAATGGTTATTATACTCCCATTAATTCTTATTTATAGTTATATGATAAACTATAATTTTTACGGGGTCATTTGACTGTTTAAAGTCACGTTTTCGGGTATTCTCGAAAAACGTGCTTTAGACTCCGTTAGCGTTTTAACGCCTTATTTGAATCCGTTTTCTTCCGGAATTTCCCACATGTTCTTAGTATGTAATTAGGGTTTAAACATATATTTGTAACCCTAGTGAAGGTTATATACCTCCTAAAATAATTAAAACGCGTTTTCACATTTTGTGACTTTTTACGCATTTTATTTTTCTTTTTGGTTTTTATTTCTTCGCCAATGATCTTAAGGACTTAATCAGCCTTAGAAAATAATAATTACATATTTAATTAACATATTAAGGTTTGGGTTATTTCACCGGAGGACTACCCCCACAGAGCGGGCATAGTCGAGCCGAGCAAACTGATGAAGGACAGTTAATACTGTTTGTTTAACTCATTAACACCCAAGTATGATTGATCATCAACGGGTGGCATAGCCAACGGTAGTTGAACGAAGCGTTGAGATGGAAGTATAAGATGACAGAATGATATCCAACTTGGACACCTTGAGGCAAACACCTAGTGCGAAATGAACCTTAATTACTAAAGGACATAAGTCTAATAAAACGACAGCATTGTCAAAGACACTAAGTAACCTCAGATCACCTGAATAACTTCCATAGCAGGAAGCAGGACGCAACAACTTATCATGAAATCTGATCCTACATTTAGTATGTAACCTAACGGTGGATAGTGCTCAAAGGACCAGGATCTTATAGGGATGACCTGCAGGTGAGTAAGAGTACAAATAATGAACTGAGACATTAAGTATTAAGAGCCTACGAGCCAAGGATGTTAACCACATCAGAGCCCGAGGCGCAGTAAGTTATAAGAGAGCTTGTTTAAGCCACGAAGGGACTACAATTTGTAGATATGAACGGTTACCAACCCTATAACTTAGATTGGGAAGAACATTACCAAGAAAAGGGTACCAATGAGAATATTGAGATAATGCTAAGGACAGGAGCGGAGGACGAACCATGCCTTTTAGGGTGGGGATACCTCTCCTTGTTGTGAGGCCATGAGTGGGAATGAACCCCTCAAAAGGGCTTTCACTGGTTAGAGATGCAATACGCTTTTGTTAGAGAATGGAAACTGTAAATTTGGGATTACCTTAGAACATACCAGATACACTTGAGTAATAAGGAAGGTCGCACAGATAGACCCCTTATCCAACACCCAGGATGTAAGAATTAGTAATGGTCAGAGATAAACATTGTGACTGCACATTGTGGCACGTCAATTAATCAATGCTCAGAAGAGCTTGTGATTCAGTGGATGGCACCTTCAGTAACCAGTTAAACTACATGGTAGGTAACATCACTAAGGGTGAAAGATAGCGAAAGAAATTAGCCTGCTTACGAAACTGAGATTGGAGCAGAACGTCTTCGTATTAAGAGTTAACTATTTTACAACACAGTATGACAACCGCCATACACCGGAATGAGAGAACTCCCCGTGTGTTTACACCAAAAAGGGATTGAGTATAAGGTAAGACATTAGAATGAATGATTAAGAGGTTGCACCATTGATGGGCAACATGGTAAGGGCCAACTACCATGGTAGTAGTGGTCGTTAGTACAATAGTTAGATAAGTGGATTAAGTCATGGTACGCGGTAAGGCGACCATTATGTATGAGCCGTCAAATATTGACACTGAGGCAATTAGATTTATGAGTTAAGACCAGTATAAGTAAGGAAATAAGATGGTAGAACGAACTGAGCATTGATGCCATAGTCTGGACCTAGTTAGGTAAGATTTCACAGGAAGCACACTACCCATTCCTCATGGAACTAGAAGTGCATTCCTAGTAGAACAAATATGAGAAAGAAGATAAGAGGCTCTACGGAAAGAGACCTCAGCTATTAAGTGACCGAATTAATACGGAATACAGGAAGGAGCTAGAGCATACCATACCCAAGAACATAGTAAATGGACTTCCCTTGATTAACTTTCTCATAATTAGCAATAGCTAAACGTGTGACGGACACCATGAGTTTACTAAAACGAGACGTGGGACGACTGCACCCCACAGGGGCTTGCAGGCCTGACACGCTCATTTATGAGTAAGTTGGGTAAGTAGTAATGTACCAGTAAGGTACCCCATGCATGTGAGCGAGTGGTGTAAGGAACACGGGAGGTAGTCGACTCCATACCACAGACAACGACGCAAGATCAGACAAGAACAGCTACTACCACAAACAGTCGAGAAGAAGAATTCAGTTGAACCAGAAACATAGAGGAACCAGAGAACAGATAATTAAGGACTATGAAGTACGAAAAGCACGGATTATTAAGTACAGACATTGGATATGTCTTAAGATGTAAGGGATTAAGACTGTAAAGCGCATTTTGCACTAAACAGTAGTTTCAGGCTAAGAATCATCCTCAGACCAAAGGTCAGTTGGGGAGAACAATTTAGACATTCGAGAAAATACTAAGAGTATGAGCATAAGATCTTCAAGGAGAATAGATAGACGAGTTACAACTCATTAAGGCCGTGTATATATAAAGATAACACATGTCCATTGAGACAATTAAGCCTAAGATTATCAGAGTCGCGCAGCGGAAGCTAGCAGACCACTACCTTTGAGATTGGACCAAACTAAACGGTATAAGTACCGTTAAGAATCCTCGATACAGAGACTAAGTCATTTCTGATCGAATTATAAGTAAGATAGATGACATGAAAGCTAGAATGATTGGTAAGAATTAGACATCTTGAACTTATGTTCAAAGATGAGGTAACGCTGATTACGTGGGCGTAATCCATTTTAAGGGGGATAGAGCGAAAACCGCTTAGCGTATGTTTGTGTACTGAGTACATAAACTACGGTGTGCATAGCACAAAATAATTTGAGAATATGTTTTACATAAACATTTTGAGATAAATCATGGTTATTGCACACAGAAGATGTGAATACCATACATATTAAGTACCTATCTTGTTAACTCCGGTGTGAGTACAAGTTAAGAGAATTAAGGAAGAGGATTAAGGAGACTTAAGAAATAAGAATATATGAGGTATGAGTCAATATGAGACTATGTGGGAGATAAGAATAAGATAACATTATGGGATACAATTTGATATGATTATGGGTTAGGAAATAGTAATGCTATGTGGTATGAGACAGTGGAAGTTGGTATGAGACTGATATAGAATTTAGTAGGAATTTAAGTCTGAGGTAATTACTAAGAGATGAATTGGGAATGTTAGATGGAATGAGTCCACACTTTGGAGATGAATTGATTATGATTAGAAGAACTAAAAAGATAGAAAATTGGACATGAGTGAATTATTCGGATGTTTGAAAATGACGTGGGAGGTGGAACTTGATTTTCTAGGGATCAAGGGAAACCGAACACAAATTGGAGTGGAAGGATGGTTCTACACTGATGCTGATCACATCAGGGTAGGATGATTCCTGAAACTTCCTACCAGTGGTCACAATTAAATCACACTAAGGATAGAGGCCTTAAGATAAAATGAAATTGGAGTTGATTGTATTTTTAATTAGAGGAATTATTCCTCACATGACCTCGTAAGAAGGATTACCTTCTTACCGAGTCTCGCCCATGAAGTCGAGGACGCACGAGCCTTTGTCTTCGGACCGGTGACATGGGGAGAGCAGCGTGTTTTGTATTCTGGCCCATGGTGACGAGGACGAATGAGCCATTGTCTACGGACCGGTGACATGGGAGAATACGTTGGAAGTATGTGAATGTTTTAATCATCAAAAAGGAACAAAAGAATTTTGAGTGCTATACATGCGTAAGCATATTGTGTGATATTTAAGAATAAGCATATGGTGAACTTAAGGATTCAATGAGATTAAGTATACATAAGCATGATCTATATGATCTAAGGAATGAGGTAAGACATGTATTCTAATAAGATAAGATGCATGGGAACTTTGGGGACAAAGTTCTTTTAAGAGGGGTAGATTGAAATACCCCAAACCTAAGTATGCTAAGCAAACATCAAATTATGATGTAGTAAGGCTAGAATATGCCTTAGAAAGATTGGTAGACAATTTAAACCAAGGAAAACACAAGAAAGTGCCTTAAGGGCAATCAGGCAAAAACGTGCTCTAAGCTTGGAGAGACTTGGGTGAGTACCCAAATATCATGATAAGACCTTAGTAATATTCTAATGGTCATTTTAAATCAATTAGCAAAGAAAACCAAGCTTGAAAACAAGTTAAAACACAAAATGTGCTTTAAGAAGTCTTAAAGCACATTTTTGAGAAATTGTCTTAGAATTGAGTTTTGAGTGGCTAAATGTCCATCATTACTCTTAAATCAACATGTGTACTAATTAGTATCACATTAGGAGGTCTAAATCAATGAGAAATCAAAAATTTCAGAAATATGTGCACTGATTAGTGAATAGTGCCAAATAGTGACTAGTTTAAGTTTTAATCAACTTAAGTCAATTAGTTGGTCAAACAAGACCATAAATATCTTGTTCATAATGAGGGGGCCGGTTTTTCTAAGGTAGGATGAGTCACCATAAGTAGTCAAATAAGGAAGAAAAGAAGAGATAAGTAAAAGAGTACTATTTGCTTTATTAAAGCAAATACCTTATATTAGCCACCTTTCTTATTCTCTCTCTTCATTTCTCTTCTTCACACGGTTCCACCATCTTCTTCCTCCCTTCATTCACGTAGGAGCAGCACCCATGGCAACACCACCTTGCCTTGTCCATAACTTACTCATTTTAGCTCCAAATCAAAAACTAAACACATATTTCTCTTAGTTAGGCCAAGACCTATCTTTCTATCTTTTCAAATCTTTCAAAGCTCCATTTTGGTGCCATGAGAAAACTCCATTGATGGAGGAAAATCAAGTTTGAAGAGCTCATTAGCTTCTCCATTCTCTTAAGGTAAAGAAAATGTAAGAAAAACCATGTTTCCATCATTTCTTGTACATGGCCGAAAATTCCTTCTCATGGGGCTATGTTGTTATGCCTTGTTCTAGCTTGATTTATTCACCAAGGACTAGTGGAGGTCCTATTTCATTCAATGCCAAAGTCTACCTTGAGACTTCAAAGGTAATCATCCACTTTTATGCCTTAGAACACATTTCTAACCTAGGTTTTTATTCCTTGAGGTTAGTGTATTGTTTAATACTCATATGAGTCATTGAATATTGGTTAGAACATTGGCAAAGGAAGTTTAAGTGGTGGCCGAGATCTATGCAAGAAGAAGGTCTAAGGAGGAGATTAAGATAAGCTTGAGAAAATAAGGTAAAATGCTTACCTAATGGTGGTTTAAGTTTAAGGAATGAGTTGATGAGTACTAATGTAGCTTAAAGATTACATTAGGTAATGGGTTGTATAACCTAAGAAAAAGAACTTAAATAAGCTTGAGAACTTGTGACTAAGGAGCCAAAGGAAATGAGTTAATAATATAAGTTTAAGATGAGTTTTAAGAACATAATAATTACTATGAGATTGATGGTGTATTTGCAGGTTGAAAGCTTTTATATGTGGGAAATTCAGTGTTTAAGTTTAAGTCATTTAAGGGCCTAAGAGCCATGTCATTTAAGAGCCTTAGTGCTATGCAATTTAAGATTATTGCAATATATTGAGTATGATGTGAATAAGTTGATTTGGGTGAGAGAATAAGTTGAGAAAGGACTTGGTGTGTGTGAGATTATTGTGTGAGAAAAATAATGCATTTGGGCATGAGAATATACTAGAGGAGCTATGGCGAAATTTGAGTAGAAAATAAGTGTTTAGGTGATGGTGGTGAATTAATATGACCTAGGATGTACTAGGAGTCATTATGAAGAATTTGAGTGGAAATGAGTTAACTAAGGAGTTCTTAAGGATGAGAATGACCTAGAATGGTCTATGAGGAAGTTAGAGTTTAGATGGGTGTATTGAACACACCAAAGTCAAGGTATGAGGAGTGGTAAGACTTGTGCAAGAATCTGGATGGAAAGGTGTATAATGCTTTAAGGTGATTTAGGTATGAACTAGAGAGTAAAACAATGAGAGTTTTGAGAACTTTGTGTAAGAGATGGTGATGTTAGTGGTGGACTAGTAAGGTTTAGTTGAATGGTGATGTGTGGACTTGGGTGATGGAAGTGAAAATGGTAGGAGGATGTTGTAAGTCGTCAAGGAAAATGACTAGAAACGTATAAGAGGGTATGATCGTGAGAATGATGAGTAAGTTGCATAAGAGAAGTGGAAATGTCTAAGGAGGGTGTTGCATGGTTAAGGTAAATGAAGAACAATGTCAAGGTATTAAGACAATGGAAAGAAATGTATAAGCAAGCTTAAGAGTGAGGAGTAACAAGTGAAAAGAAGGGAATTGTGCATGGACATGCAAGATGACCTTGGAAGGTTTAACAAGCTGAAATACCCCAAATCTAAATAATATTATTTAATCATTATTTATTGGAATATAATCCAAATATAAATCATTTCACGTACGCATGCAAACCCATGCATGAAAACGTTACGTAAAAACAGTCGTTTCACCATAAACGCTAAAACGCCTTAGAAGCATATGGTCAAACATGACCTTGTATGACCCTCTAATATTCAAACTAAATGGTCATACAATTATTATATGAATATACAAATATATTCCCTAAGCTATATTCAGTCAAATACGCAAAATGCTCGGGAGTGCTCACACCCGCTCCTTAAAGCACGAAAAGTCCGGAGGAGTGCCGAGGTGGCACGAACTCCTATAAAATTAATTCCTAGAGTTCCTAACATCATTATTTATCATTCTAAAGAGAACCCACGAAGTGGTTCTCAAAATTCAGCAAAAACCAAAGGAGGATTTCTTAGCGCTCCTTTTTGGCCCGGGAGTGTCCCGATGGCCCGTAAATTATGTCACGGGTTGATATAACCCCATATAACTCAATGTAACGTCTTAGTATATGTTTATTTACTATAATAAGTGTTTACCAACACTTGGAACTCATAAGAACAATTGGTTTCCCAAAATTTCCTTAGAGCACAAAAACACACCTTCGGGTGTCACAAAAATGCGTTTTACGCAATTACCTTGTAGTTTTTGACATACCACGAATTGGTAATATAAAAAGGGTTAAAATGACCTTCTAAATCAGTTGGTGTGACTAGTCAACAAGACTCTCTATAGGGGCCGATTTTGAGAGCAAAAACTAGTATAAAAATTGCATTAAAAGTTTATAAAAAGCATAGAACATGGTGACTCACCTTCCCATGTGTTATATTACTTAATGTCTAAGTATGTAGGTCTCATTTGACCAGCAAGCTGTCGAAATTAGGCCATGGAATAAGGCCATGTGAGCTAGAACAAAAACAAATGAGAAAAAGTAAAAAGTGGATCTAGAATTCACTTTTCTAGATTCCTTCTTTTCCATGTGACCTAACATGCTTGTCCTTGGCTCTTCAATGTCAATTAAGACACCCCATTTGACCCTTGAATTCGTGACTCTACAAGGGAGGAAGAAGACAAGCCTAACTTAGAAAAATCAAAAGAATAACTTACCTAAATTACCTTGTCTTCTAGCTCACAATCATCTTCTTTCCAACTCTTGCCTTGTCACACACCACATGTCCGAAATTATGCAGAGAACATGGGCATTTATTGAGCCAATAAACCATGTAATAAACTAAGGAAAAAGTATAGTCATTTGACATTAAAAATTAACAAAACAAAAATCAAATTCTAAGGCACTCTCTTACCTTATACGTAAGTTTAGTGTCATTTCCCCTCTTGCACTCCACACCTACGTACGAATTTGGTAAGCTCTCTCCTCTCTCTTCTAAGCTTCATCTTCTTCCTTTGAAGCTCTTAAGTCCATTAATGGAGATGTAACTTCTATCTTCATCTTTAAGGTAATTTCTTAGCAATTCTTGTCAAGCCTTGAAGCAAAACTCTTCCTAGCTTAACAACAAGTGTTCGACATCAATTAGTTCTCCAAGGAGGTTGTCCAAACCAACATTAAACCAAGGAGCATCTCAAGGTTATCTTAAGGTAGTTTTAATGCTTGTAAATCCTTAAAGCACATTTTTATGTGTAACCAAGTTCTACTTCTTCTAAGACTCTTTTCTTCTTCATTTTCATGAAGGAAAGTTTGTTCTTCATCTACCTTTGGTGTGACGAAAATATAAGGAGAAAAAGCTTAAGGTAAATTCTTGAAAAACTACTTACAAATCTACTTAAGATCTTTATTGAAGATCTAACTCCTAAACACCTTCACCTCTTGCATAAAACCGAAGAGGAGCATCAAGTTTACCTAGGAGAAAGCTTGGAGATTCAAGAAGAAGTTCAAGCACTTAACCACCTTTGTTAAGAAGTAAGTTTACTAAGTAAATCTTTATGTTATAAGCTTTGTTAAGCTTCTAAAAATTGTACAAAAATTATGTACATCTCCTAGGCTAAATAATACCGAAACTATATGGTTTTATATGCCAAAAATATAATCTATAACATATATAGAAAATATTTACCTTAAGACACATTTTTGTGTCATAGAATTTGTTTATGTTACAAATTAATTAAGGCCGAAAAGTCTAGGGCAAAAATGCTTTATTTTAAGCTAAGAATCAATATAAGACATTACAATAATTTTTACATGAGTTATATGACTCATATGAATTTATGTACATTTATTATGACATATAAATCCACTTTTATATACTATATGGTCACTAAATGAATATGGCCGAATTACCTAAGTGTTAAATAGGTATTAATGACCTACTTAGGTATATAAACTTATATCATAAAGTTTGGTGAGTTAAAAATATTTTATTAAAGCTTAAATGACTAATTAAATAAGTTATGTGGCTTAAATGTAATTTTTACAAAGTTTGGTGCACTTATTGTGAAAACCGAGAGCTAAAGGGGTATTTGGTGTAATTATAATATAATATAAGGTTAGGAATTAAGTTTAAGAATTTTAGATAATCTAAACAAGCTTAAAATAACTTTTTATAAAGTTTTGGGCTATTATGTAATTTATAAAAGTTGATATGAAAGTTTGTAAATATTTAGTGGGCGAATTGATAATTAAGAGAATCATTGAGTTCACTTTCGAAATTTTGAAGAAATAAACATTTAGACTTTAGATTATAAATTATTAAGATACTAATATAAAGTTTTGGGATGAAATTGTAATTAAGGAAAAATAAATGACATAGCCGAATTACTTTGGGGTTAGTTTGGTAATTTAAGAATTTATATATATATATTCGGCATTTATGGAGAAATAAAATTAAAACTATAGTTTATAAGACATTATGTAAAGATTATAAGATTTTGTGGCTAAATTGCAATTATAGAAAGTATATAAATATATGCCGAGATTTTGAGGGGCTAAGATGTAATTCTTGAAAGTTATAATATTTATAAGTTATGTCCAAAAGATTAGTGGTAGTTTTGTAATTTAATTAGATGAGGAATTAAAATTATGTTATATAAGAGATTAGAATTTAAGTGTAAAGTTTATGAATTAATGTGGTTGTTTTGTAAATAACCGAAATACAAGTTTAAGAATTTAGATTTGAATAAATATAGGTCCTATATGGATATTTGGAGGATTTAGAAGAAAGAATTTTGATTAAAGGAATTATGGAATTTAAAACTGTGGCTTACATGGTTATAAGGAATTAAAAGATAAACAATAAATATTATTTATGGTTAAAAGGAGAATAATAAAACTATAAGAATTTTATGTCTATGTATGACATATAAATATAGTTAAGAAATTATAAGTTGTTATGTCACCTAGACAAATAAAATAAACAACAAATGCAATAAACACTTATATGTGCATTAAAGGATTTATAAATAAATCAAAAGGATAACAAATAAGTTATACATTAAATCATGAGGTGATTAAAAGAAATAAACCTCACATGAAATAACAATATGAAATTTGTTAAAAGATCCAATAGAATTATATAAGGGTAACATAAATTAACCCTCTCAGTTAATCCTATTCTAGGACTTTTTTGACCAGACGTTGACCGGGAATTTACAAGTACAGTCTACGGTGAACGGTATGGGATTCTTGCAACCTGTTTTCTAACGGATTACACCGGCTTGTGTGCTATCTGTTGTTTGAAATAACGACCAAGATAATTAATGTAAACTGTTGTTTTACTCTTGCACACTGTGGTATTATTTTATGTGCGTGAATGTTGCTGACTACATCGTGTATGTCCCACGCATACAAACACTACTATACCAGTGGATTAAATACCTGCGTTTCAGTATACCGAGGACTTGTACTCAAGTCTCTCACTAACTTCAGTTTATAACAAACGTTATTATCCTAACGTGATAATTGACAATACACATTGTGTTCTTGTTTAACGTCTTTATATGACACTTAACAATTATATACTTCGAATTGAGGAGCCCAGTTGGATCTGGCCATGCATGCTACGGGAGTTGTACCTGTCTCAGGTCGTCTCCTACTACGTCGCGACGGAACATTCAGTTTGGGAGGAAGACTTTATTCCTTCCGGATTCAATGCCCTTCAGTTCGAGGAAGACTTTATTCCTCTAGTGGGTTCTTATTTCCCACGCCATTCAGTTCAGGGTTTAACTACGTTTCTCCTGGGGTTTTTATACCCAACCTTTCTTTATAACGAGGTCACTATACCTCCACTACTTCAGATATCATTATAACGGTCAGTCCCATTGTGTGGACCGACTATCAGTAAAGAATTTCAGTTCAGCTAACTCGACCTTCTGTGTCTGTTCTATGTGACATTATTGTCCTTGTATGGATACTTGTTATTTCAGACTATCTTGTTTACAGCTTTATAAAATGAACTGCATGTGTTTCGACAAAGTAGTTGGTGTGGCCCGGTAGACGATGGGCTGCACGTTTTCCATACCAGCATTGTTTGCTGAGCCCCTTTGGGGGGCACCCCCATTTTTCAGGTACCTGAAGTTAAGAAGATTACCACACCGAGTGTAGGTGGGGTAAGATTCAAGCTATGGGAGTCTTCTTCTAGACATTTATTTTACTTAAGTATTTTACATTAGAGTTTGATTCCTAGTATCTCGGGTTGTATCTGTATTCCAGACCGTGACGTTTGAGGATTGTATTTGGACTTAGCCTTGTTGGTCACAAGGGTGGCCAACGGCATTGTAATACCGCCCGGTTGTTGTATTTATTTCCGCTGCAGTTGTATTTTATTTGGGAGTGATCGCCGTTCAGTTTATTGGATTTCGGGTTGGGGTATTACACAAGCAAAGATGGAGTGCAATGATTTTAAGGAGGAGTTATATGGGTAGGAAAGAAACACTTTGGTTAGTTGAAGTTTTAGATAAAATGCACATGTTAGAGAAATAAGGGATTAGTTAACAAGTGTTAGGAATTTCATGCAAGAATTGAGCAAAAGGTTATGATGATCTTTGGAGTTATTTTAATGAGTTTGGAGGATGATTAAAGGTGGGTTTAAAGGTCTAAATGATGTTAGAATACATTAGGAGGCTTTAGGAGAAGTTTGGTGAAGATTTAACAATTTTTGGACATGTTCTGGTGGCGTCCGACCCAGGGTCCGACCCAGTTTGGGTCGGACGGCCTCTGTTTAACGCCAGGGAAAGGTTCTGGAATGGTCCGACCCAGAGGTCTTGGGTCGGACATGGTCGGACGGGTGAGTTTTAGAGGGCAAATAGTTCTGGAATGGTCCACCCATTGGTTGGGTCTGACGGGGGGCGGACATGTAGGGTTTTTCAAACCCGAAAGTTACTGGAATGGTCCGACCCAGAGGGTGGGTCGGACGGTGGGTCGGACGACCCTTAAGAAAAAAAAGGAACCCTAAGAGAGTTTAGTGGTATTAATGGTACCCCATTAAGGGGGCAATGATGATTAGAGGTATAAAGACCTAAGGGATTAAGTTAGAATAAACTTAAATTTAAGATTAAGTTGCAAGATTAAGTTGTAAGACTTAAGAGGGTTAGGTGGGGATCATTAAGAGTTAAGTAAGTTGAATTAAGTTAAGTGATTAACAACCTAAAACTGAATGAATGTTTTAGGACTAGGGAGTTTGGACCCGGAAGAGAGTAAGCAGCCGAACGACCAACGGTGAACGGTACAGTTCTCTTGTGACTGCTTGCTAACGAGGTGTCCCTCGGCTTGTGTGCTATTTGTTTTTTGTGATCACTAAACAAGATAAAGCATGCAATCGGAATATATTATATTTCTTGTATTGTTTGTGTGATGTTTGAAAACTACACGCATACCATGAGAACTTACTAACCAATGTTTTAGTAATTGAGTGAGACTAAGGAACGCCCCCTAATAAGGGACGATATGAACCGAAAGAGGTTAACCAACGAACATGGTCTTGAGACTATTACTAACTGGAACTTGAGTGAGGAAACCCGGGACCGATCTCCGGTCATGCATGCTAAGGAAAAGGGGACGGTATCTGAATCAGATCCGCCCTCCGCTTAAGGACTTGTCTTCAGACTTGTAGCCTAGGGTCGGTTGCCGGCTCATACACTGGATTCCCGTCCAGGGTAGGTGGCATTAAGATGGTGCGTGGGATCACCTAAATCCCAGGTTTGGACTTAGGCTACAACCATTTCCCTCCAGGAACGGTTTGTATTCTGAGAATAAGTTAAGATTAAGATAAGTTACAATCATTCCTTTTAAAGGATGATTTGTATCGTTAAGATTAAGATTAAGTTAAGATTAAGATTAAGGTGAGTTAAGATAAGTTGCAACCATTCCTTTTAAGGATGGTTTGTATTATTAAGATTAAGGTAAGTTACATCCACTCCTTATTAAAGGATGGTTGTTTCTAAGATTAAGATAAGACTAAGATTGAGGTGAGATAGGATGGACTAAGATTAAGAGGGAACATTACTTAAGGAGTTAAATAACTAACTCTCTAATTAAGGGAACGCATTTAAGTCGTTCATTGTGTGTGAACTTTGATTGTTCATATTTGGATCGTTGTTTACAGCATTCACTATTATGTTGTGCATATAATCAACCTCCATGCTATCGACAATTAGTCATCGTAGCCACGTTAGCTTGGGGGCCATAAGGGGATCGTACCAGCATTCGTGCTGACCCCCTTTGGGGGCTGTTTTTACTACACAGGTACATCAGAAGGCGGCCGTCGCAAGAGTAAGAAGAGGATACAAGTGTTAAGGATTAAGTGTGACCTACGAGTTGTGCATGTACACTCGTATGGCAATGAGTTATAAGATGTATAGGTTGTGAGAGGATTGTAAGAAGGATATGTAAATGGTTAAGGTTGTTAGACTAATGTTCGGTATATTCTGTAGTCAGACCGTGGCAAGGTCCTGGATTGTAAAGAATTCCGCTGTGACATGTTTATATATATACTGTTAAGTTGCGAGACCACATTTGGATTGAGTTGGGGTGTTACAAGACCTAAGGTCTGTTCGGTAATTTAAAATGAATAAATTATAGGTTATACCTTATTATAAGATTTAAAATGTTATAACATATATATGATATATGTAACATACTATGACATATGTGGTGAGTGTAAATATAAGAAGTTATAATGTACTGGAAAATAAATAAGAATAGCCCTTGGGGCTGTTCAGAATTTTGAAAGTATTTAACCATAGGTTATATTAATTATAAGGTTAAAATGATATAATATAAAGTATATGTTACATTATATAATATGTGTGGTGTAATTGGAATAAAAGAAAATGTAAGTATTATGGAGAAAAATGAAATTATAATATATGTGCCAAACCGGCAATATAAATAGTTTGTAATAAAACTATAAGTTATATTAAGTATAAGGTTAAAATGTTATAACATATGATATGTATAACATTATATTAAATATGTGGCAATATTGTAATAATGGAAAAATATTAGGAGTTAATGAAAATCAGAAATTTGATGTATATGCCTTTCGGCAACAATATAGTTTTTATTAAAACTATAGGTTATAATGTTTGATGAGATGAAAATATCATATTATATGGTATAAGGGTATAAATGTAATGTAACACCCCAACTAACAACGTCACACTTAACAACAAACTGCAGCGGAAAACATAACTCATCACATTAGTTAACTCCTTGGTGTTACACGCCGTTAACCACCCACGTGGCTAAAAAGGCTAATACATATACATTGTATCGGTCTGATGGACCAGATTCCCGAGCAACTACCCATTACAGTCTCATTCCATTTCCAACCATTAATATACATTTACATTCCAACTGTACAGAGTATTTACAAACTAATGCCGACAACAATTTCGGTCTTACTACACCTACCATACATACGTAATTGAATGAACCACCCATATAAAAACAACTACCCCGTCCTACTCTCGAACGGCTTCCAGCTCCTTGTACCTGAAAAGAAAGGAAGAAAGGGTGGCCCTCGAGGGGCTCAGCACCTTTGCTGGTATGGTAATCGTGCAGCCCGCATGCTACCGGGCCACGCACAACTAATTGTCGTCTAAACATGCGGTTGATTATACTTAAATCGTGCATGGGAGAACTATAGACACATAAAACATTCACAAACATACAACACACACAAGCATAGCAACAACAACACACATACACATTAGGAACGAGTCCTTTGAGGGAAACGAACAAAGCATTAGTTAGCCAACTTAGTGGGCCTAGAGCACAATTTCAGTCTCATGTTAAGCTCGTTACAAGATAACATAATTAAATGTGTCGGTCTTAGTATCGAACCGATGACACCATCTCACCATTATTTTATTTAGAGGTGTCGGTCTTTATATAGAACCGAACACACCATACACCACAACTTATTTAGAAGTGTCGGATATAGTGACCCAATCACTTCTTGTACATAATCCCCCTAGCCCGAACAACAATCGGGTGGGAAAGCCATTGATCTTAGGCTTGTGGGTGATTAAAATCCAAGAAGGAAAAACAATCAATAACAGAGTGGGAGTCGAAGCGAATATAGACATCAACTCCCAAACAAACTTTACACATGATTCCCCCTAGACCGATCATCAGTCAGAATAGGTAAGCTTTGGATTAAGCTAGTGGGAGATTGAAGACCAAGAAGGAATTCAACCATAACAGAGAGGGAGTCAAAGAAACTGTATACATCAACTCCCAAACAACACGCGCGACCGGAACACTCCGGATTCCTTACCCCCCCCATTAGTACATATATATATTTATAAATATATAGTTAGAGCTCCATTATGGAACCTATCACATCCACACACCATAATGTATTACAACCGGGTTAAACACACAAGGGAGGTAAACATACCTACACGCACAAACAACACACAACCAACTCACGCATAGCCGTGGTTAGAACATTCCCATGGTTTGGGTAGCTAAATCCGAATACCGAGCTCTTATGTGATCCTAGATTTGGTTAGCTAAGGTTTAACATATAAATGAGGTTAAACGGTATCAGAGACTAAATACGCCACATAAATGAATTACTGTAAACTCATTTCATGTTTTACTCTTACAAGGTGACAAACACATAGAAAAACACATTGGCATACAAGCCGGTGTAATCCGGCAGGACACAGGTTGCAAGAAAACCATACCTGTCACCAAGGTCCACTCTATTGTGCCCTCTTATGTTCCTCGAATAATTCTCGAACAACTGGTAACATTACAATTACTTTCATTAACATTGGGGTAACATGATTGCTTAACGTTTAATGTGCCCATAGTTAACCCCGTCATCCCGTTATACTTAATACTCTTGTGATCTTAAGTTCACAACTCTCACATCCAACCTAACACTTGTTTACACCTTTTAAGGCCTTTACATGTCACCAAACAAGGCCTAAACATCTCCTAAAACCATTACCATTCAATCCCCCATCATTAGAAGTCATTAAAACACATTTTGAGCAATTTTTGCCCTGGTCCGGGACTTGGTCCAGACCCAAGGTCCCGGACCAATAGTAAAATGCACTCTCGGCCTTAATTTTCACTTGGTCCGGGTCTTGGTCCTGGACTAAGGACCCGGACCACTTACAAACTTCAATTTCGGCACATTTTTAAGGGTGGTCCGGGTACCTATACAAGGGCTAGGTCCCAGACCATGTTAATAAGTTGTCAAAACAACATTTTTCAACCCCTAATCCAACCTTAAACCCTACCTAATCATTCCATAATCTTTCCACATGTTTCCTACATGTTTAAACACCTTAAATCATGCACTAACCCTTCCTAAATCATCACTAACTTGTTACTCAATTTCTCACAAAAATTCCTAGCACTTATAACATTTTCCCTTAGATTTCTAAGTGGTATATTATGCCTACTACCTCAACTAACCAAAGTGTTGTCTCAAAAACATTACCACTACTCCAAAAGCATTATTTCTCACAAACACCTCCTTTACACAACTCCTTCTATTTTCCACAAGTTTACACTTAGACCTTCACAAGACATTATTTTTCCTTTGATTACCAAAACTTGAACAAGACTTAACACTTCACATAACATAACCTTGGTGTGTTTAAAACACCCATTTGATCTCTAAATCCACCAAGACCATTCCTAGGTCATCCTTGGACTCATGAACACCTTAATTCACTCTCTTTCACCATCTTAACACTTAACGAATTCCTAGTACCTTCTAGGTCATAAAATCTCATTAGTACACATAAACTCCTTTGTTTATCAACTAAATTTTGCCATAGCTTCTCTTGTATCACCTTACACCACAACACATAGTTTTCCACCTTTATACAATCCAAGAACACTCAATCCCAATTTACACATTCTTACACACAAATACTCCCTCCGTCCTGAATTGACCGTCCTGTTTGCTTTATGGCACGTTTTTCCACTTCAATATTAAGCATATAAAATAAAAAAAATTAGAAAACTAAATTTTGGAACATATAGTTTATCATGTAAGGAATCATATGCAAAATTTAATATTTCAAAATTAATTTATCTTATATGTTAAAAATTGAAGTCAAACGACATGTCCAAATAGTAAACAGGACGTTACACATTCTACACACAAGATATATGGTCTTTCATCCTTAACCATCAAAGACATTCAATTCACAAGAAATGTTCTTTACACACAACTAAACCTTTAAACTACACTACATCACAATATAGTGCATAAACTTAAATTGCTTGGCACTTAGGCCCTTAAATAACATGGCTCTTAGGCCCTTAAATAACATTAAACTTAAACACTGAATTTCCACATTTAAATGCCTTCAACCTACAAATACATACAACAAGCTCCCATGTCCTTTTAGTCCACCTTGTGGATAGTTTTCTAGCTCATTTCCCATTGGCTCTTTAGGTTATTTATTAAGCAAATATAGCTCAATTCCCTAGTACATAAAACCATATTAAGAAAGATCATTTACCTCCTCTTCAAGATTTTCTCACTTGTTTTCTCTTGTTCTTTCTTGATTGAAAATCGGCAAGGAGCTCTTATCACTTGTCAATCTTCTAACCAATACACATATAAGGGTAATGAGCATTAAGTTTAATACTTAAACTCATAATTAAACCCTAGATTTACATAAGTGTCTTAAAACTCTAAAATTGATGTTTACCTTTGGAATTTGAAAGAGAACTTGATTAAGAAGCAAGAGAGGACTCCTCCTAGTCCTTTGAAGATTTAATCAAGCTAAATGAAGAGCAAGATAATGCACCATTAAGAGGGGAATTTTTGGTTATATATGAAAATGAAGGGAAACTTGGATT
>JAIOTZ010000629.1:0-46670 GCA_023374045.1 Limonium bicolor
AACTGAAAATGTTAAATTGTGGAAGGAAAGAAACTAGAAATAGGAAAACAAATTCTCACTTCGTGTCAACCATGCCTATTTCAAACCTAAGTTTCTCGAAGATTTCTCTTGGTAAGGGCTTGGTAAAAATGTTAGCTAATTGCTTGTCTGTTGAACAGTGAAGTAGAATGACGGTGCCGTGTTCAACATGATCTCGAATAAAGTGATGACGAATATCTTATGTTTGGACCTTGAGTGATGAACAGGATTCTTTGTAAGCTCAATAGTACTTGTGTTGTCACAATAGACTAGGACGGGTATAAGAGAGAGACCATAGTCTTCAAGTTGTCTATGTAACCACAGGATTTGTGCACAACAAGCAACAGCAGCTACATATTCAGCCTCAGTTGTGGACAGAGCAACAGATGCTTGTTTCCTTGACGACCATGCGACCAGATTTGATCCGAAGAACTGCGCAGTACCCGTGGTGCTCTTTCTATCAGTAAGAGATCCTCCAAAGTCAGCATCCGTGTAAGCAGCAAGAGTAGGTAGTGATTCTGCGGTGTACAATAAACCTAGTGAGGATGTCCCCTGAAGATAACGAAATATGCGTTTCACGGCCTTGACATGGGGTACTTTTGGATGAGCCTGAAATCGTGCACAGAAACGGACACTTTGCATGATATCTGGTCTACTAGCTGTAAGATAGAGGAGGGAACCAATCATTCCTCTATAAACCGTGGGATCCGTGGACTCTGCATCGGGTTCCAGACCTAGTCTGAGAGTAGTAGACATTGGCGTGAGCATCGGCTTGCTCTCATAGAATTTATATTTGGTTAAAAGCTCAAGTGTATACTTTGTCTGACTGATGTACGTCCCATCTGCTGTCTGCCTAATCTGGAGTCCGAGAAAGAAGGTGAGCTCACCCATATTACTCATTTGAAATTCTTTGGTCATCATAGAAGCAAACCCTTGTGTCAGACTGGAACTGGTAGAACCAAAAAAATGTCATCGACATAGATCTGTACCAACAGCTTGTCTGCCCCGTTTTCTTTGATGAACAACGTGCGATCCACCTTTCCCCTTGTTGCCAAAGGTTACTTTACCTCCTCGTTGTTCAACTAGAGTATTAAATTTTCTTCTATCACCACTCATATGTCTTGAACAGCCGCTGTCCATCAGCCACCAATTGTCGTGTTGTGCAGCTGTTAGTGCCTATGATCAAGTAATTACTTGTTAGTTTTAGGTACCCAAACCTGTCTAATCGTGGTTTTCTTTCGATACGAAGAACTGTCTCTGATTTGGTCAGTTCTATATTGGGAATGGACTCTGGATGTACGAGAGGTATGTCTAGAGTTCAAGGCTCTACAAAACCCTATACTATGACCATGCTTATGACAAAACTGACAAAAATACTTAGTTCTAGAGTTTTGAGAACTAGGAGTTTTATATATATTTGATGAGTTTGATGTTTCTACTCTTTTCTTTCCAGTCAACATTTGTGTTAGATCGGCTTTTCCTGTATACCAAACTGGATTCTGATGGGAATCTATTTCTTTTTCTCTAGAGATTCCTGACAACTTGTTTGTCAAAATTTCATTTTCTTTCTTCGTATTCTCACAGCCTTTCTGAAGAGACCTAAACTCAATTTGTGCCCATTCAGGTAAACATTCAATCCTTTCTACCAAGGGTTTTACAAACTTGATTTGAGGAAATTTTTTAACTTGGTTTTCCACGACAGGTCCCTTAGGCACCTCTAATTTAGACAACTTAGATTCAAGCAGTTTAATTTTAACAACAGCAGTAGTTAGTAAGTTAAAGATTTCCTTTTTAGATAAGGAATTGAAAGCACTTTCAACGAGTTCAGGACTTACCTCATCTGCTTCAAGTACCTTCTTCCAGTCTTCACTAGCCATCATACAGTAATCCTTGTCTGATGCTGCGCTTACTTCTTCATCTTCCTCGACCACGACCGTCATGCACACTTCAGCTGTTTCTTTGTTTCGAGTCTGTGTCTGAGACGTCTTGCCCCCAAGCTGCAGCTGCCTTCAGTAAACTTCTTGACTTTGTCATGAAAATTTTCTTTCGGTTTTAATGTGCAATCTTTGACCACATGTCCCGGTTTATTGCACCTAAAGCATATGATCTGGTCTTTCTTGACTTGGTTTTATCAAATCTAGACCCCGACCTCGCTTTCCTCCGAATATCTTCCTAATTCCATTGGCAATCATGGTATCACCTCATCCTCATCAGTATTCCCACTTTCCTTCTCTTTATCATTTGATACTTTGTTGGCCTTCAGTGCCAGGTCTTTATTCACCCCTGGAATTGCCAGTTTCCCTCTCATCTTTCCCTCGTATACTGTCAGTTCTGAGCCCATCTCTTCAAAAGATAATTTTGACAAATCCTTCGTGGTCTCCAACAATGTGGCAAAGTTCAGCCAGTCTTTATCGAGACTATCCAGAAATCTCTCATTCACCACATCATTGTCAAGAGTCACCCCGACAGCCTTGAGCTCACACAAAATCTTGTCGAATCTCTCCAGTGTCTCAGATATGGTCTCACTGTCTGACATCTTGAAATTATCAAGCTGTCTTTTAAGCTGCTTTCCTTTAGCCTTTTTCACTGAATCAGTTCCCGCATATGCGGTTTTGAGGAACTCCCATACTTCTTTAGCGGTGCGCAGTCCCAACACCTTTTGTTGGTCTGAGTCTGACAACGATGACATTATAACCCTTCGTGCTTGTCTGTTCTTACTGATCATCTTGTTGTCGCTTTCACTCCAGCTGGCCCTAGGTTTCTCCTTGGTAACTCCGTTATCCTCGAACTTGGGTTTTAGGTCGCCATCAGTGACCACGTCCCATAATTGTAGGTCGATGGATATCAGTTGATCTTCCATCTGTTCACACCAGCTGGTGTAGTTGAACTTCGTCAACTTAGGAGGTTTGACGTTGTAGGAATTCATCTCGATCTACCCTGAAGAAGTTTCTTCAAAATGAGGGTAACCTTGCTCTGATACCAATTGTAGAATCCTACCGCTGGTGTACAATGCGTCTTAGTATCGGACTGATGAAGAACAGAGAATTGGAAATACTAAAGAACTTAACTGACTTTAATATTAAAGCACGTATCACACCTGATACAAGTTAATCACGTACAACTTGCACTCCCTAATGTTATCACGAGTACTATTACTCAGCTCACGTCTAGTAGCGACTATCCCACAATTCCCAGCCCCTGAAGTTCTACCCCGTGAACAGCTTCAGGTTATAAACCCAGATTGATATTATAATTGCTGCGAATCGCCTCACATAAGAATCCCTCTTGTGTTTCCCGTGTTTCCCACTCGGTTTTTCTAATTTGTAAAACCTTAACTTCTAACCATAGTATCTCCGCTCCCTTTATAGATATCGAGTTGTTGAGTTACATATCGCTATTGAAGATTTTATTTATCTTTAATAGATAGATAAAATCTTACTTAATATCTTATATCTTCTCTCTTTGCTCTCTCGGTTTAGGACTGACCGCGTCTTCAGGGATTGGTCTTTTTGTACTTGTCAGTTTGAAACTGAGTTTGCCGATCAAAACAACACTAACACCGGTAAATACGGGATCCTCTATGAATTTGTAGGGTGACATTGGGCTCTAAAGACACCCGTGGTGTAGAGGAACATGGAGAACTGACCCCGTGTAATCTTTAGAGTAAGGCAAAAGGATGGTCAGACAATCGTCATACAAGGGGGCGACTACCCATAAAACCCGTCTTAGACATCAGACCAGACAGCTGGACATTGAAGGCTCGTAGCTTACTATATGCTGGCTTAGATTTGGGAGATGGAGGATATTTAGTTTCGTTGAGAGTAAGAAAGTTGGCCTTGCCCTTGTGAGACAATAGGAAGAGAATTTCCATTGCCCATGATTACATCCTCTGAGACTGAATAAAGTTGAGAATCAATGCTTAGGTGGTTGAAATCATGAGTGAAATGGTCAGTGGCTGCACTGTCAGAGTACCATTCTATATCTCCATGAGAAGTAGAAGAATAATTCACTGTAAATGTCTTTGGTGTTGGTGCCTGATAGGAGTTAACAAATCTGTGACAACAGACATTAGCCTTGTGGCTATATTTGTTGCAAACAACATAGGGAATTCTAGTATCTGCTTTCCCTGTAAAGGTAGTGGCCTGTTGTGGGCACCCGTTTGACCCAATTCTTCCTTCTCTATAATTGTAGTTTCCTCTACCTCCTCTTCTTCCCGCTCAATTACTAGTTCCTCGTCCTCGATTGGAGTATGATTTAAACCCAAAATTGTTCATGTTATTGTGATTATGCAAGGTGGCAGTAGCATGGGAAGCTAGCTGGTGTTGAGTTTATAGAGTATGAGCTTGTTCATTGATTCGAGACTCATATTTTAGCATACAATTGAAAAATTTAAGAGAGGTAAAGGTGTATGGGTGCATGGTTAAGTTGGTTACTACAAATCGTAGTTAGGACCAAGTCCTAAAATTATGTAAGCGGTGAACAGAGCATCAAACAATGGTTCACCAGCAGTAGACAAGGTACTGGCAAATCCCCTCATCTTTGTGAAATAATCTTAGACTATCGCTGCCCTTATTGGTGTTACCAATTTGTACTCTAACCTGCATTATTGTAGCTGCAGATCTAGTAGCATACAGAACCTTAAGATGAGACCAAACTTCAGAAGAGGTATCACAGTCGATTATATGATCAATAATCAGCTCAACAAGGGAAGAGGTAATAATACTCATGGCCAGTTGATCATACTGAAAGCATTTAATATATTCGCTGTTATCGACACCATTAATCTTTTATGTAGGTTTAGTTTAGGGCCACTAACCCACTTAAATAATCCATGACCTCGTAAATATGGCTCTAACTGCTTCCTACAGGTGAGATAATTTTCGTTTGTGAGTTTGACAAAATTAGAAGTAGCAGAGATCAAGGAAGGCATAGACATGCTCGTAGAGCTAGAACCTGCTCCAAGTGTGCTAGATGACAAACCAACCATTGTTGAATTTGAACTTGCAGGCGTTGATGGAGTACCTGTCTCCATGCTCGAGGTCGGTGGCTAAGAACGCCGTATACGCTCTAATACCATATTAGGAATATGTTAAGAATGGCAAGGAGGAGCTGATTACATCGGCAATTGTGTAAATTGTTATATAGTTCGGTAACTAGGGTTGAACAATCAGGGTGGACCCAGAGATTAAAAATTATGGGGTCACTGAGAAATAAAAATTTATATATTAATTTTTTATGACATTTGTGAGGTCACTAAGACATAAAATATCTACTATTCTATAAAAAACTACATTAAAACTTAATATAATTAATTTTTTTTACAAAAGTTATGGGGTCACGTGACCCTCTTCGGTCCGCCCCTGTGAACAATACTACAAATAAAATAACCCAACACAACTGTGAGCTGAGACTGGAATAAATAAGCAAATATAAGTAACTGGGCTGGCCCATTATTTATTCCTTCGTAATGTGTTGGCACCATTAGAATGCTAGCTACTAGCTAGGTGTCTAGTATCTCACTAAGTTTCATACTCCCTCCGTCCCAGGTTGACCGTCCTATTTACTATTTGAACATGTCGTTTGACTTCAATTTTTAACATAAGATAAATTAATTTTAAAATTTAAGTTTGCATATGATTCCTTACATGATAAACTATATAATACAAAATTTAGTTTTATAAAATTATTTATCTTATATGTTTAATATTGAGGTGGAAAAACGTGCCAAAAAGCAAACAGGACACTTATGACGGACGGAGGTAGGTAGTAAATTGAGGGAGAGGGAGAGATATGTGTTTAGTTAGCTAAGAGGCAAGAATTTCATGCAAATGGGAGGTTTGATTTTGGCTAAGGCGAGCTCTAATGGAAAAAAGTCCAAAATAACTTGTTTATTCAAAAATATTTTTGTTATTAACCTTCATCTGAAACTAATTCCTAAAATAACACTTCGGGAGAAATCATCTCTTTAAAAAAGCGATTTCATTTTCACTTATTTATGCGAAACAGAGAAATCGTCTTTTGAAAAGACAATTTCTCTCTGAATTAAACTGAGACATCGTGACATTTCAATACTTAAAAATTTTTAAAGTGTTGGATAACAGGTGAAATCGTCTCTTAAAAAACGATTTCTCAGAAATAAGTGAAATCATCTTTTCAAGAGACAATTTCAGCTTCTAAAATTAATGAATTGAAGAGACGATTTCCCACGAAGTGTTATTTTAGGAATTAGTTTCAAATGGGAGGTAATAGACAATTTTATTTTATAAATAAGGGTTATTTGGGATATTTTTCTACCTTCACTAGAGATGAGACCACAGGCGACTACAAGAACCAAGAGGTCGGTCTTCTTAGGATTAGTTCGATGCCACAGATAGACAGCCAGACTACCCACACACATATGTCGGAAAGTATCCACCAAAAACGAATGGGACCGCCACAACCATAGGAAGTGGGACCCAATTCGCAATTCTTGGAGCTAGCGGATAGATCCTTGACCAAATTAACTACGATAACAAATGCAAAGAAGGCGAACACAACTCCAAACAATGCTGGTGTAAGGCCCTGCCCTTCAACCCCAACGATATCCATGTTGCGGTAGATTAAGGCATAGGAAGCCTTGAATTTGCCGTTGGGATTGCCGACGTCAAAGGCTCTGTAGTAAAGCATTGAAACTAAGAGGTGATCCCAATGGTAAGCTGTCATTTTATGTAGTTTTAACTTTTGAAACCACTTGTCTTAATTACCATTTTCCCCTAATTTTGTATTTAATTGAAGGTCATACTTATATATAAAAGAAACTATCCGAAAATAAGTTATATTGAAGTTCAAACGACTTAGAATGGATATATAGGGAATTTGGTATTTTTCAAAGGAGGTAGTTACATTAAATGCCTACAATAAATCCATATTTATGTGTCGGCAGTTCCAAAAGTTATTGATGAAGGAAGTTAATTGAAGATAGTAACTCCCGAGTCTTCCAAATTGGAACTTATTGATGAAGGAAGTAAATTGAAGAGAGTAACTTAAATTCTGAATTAACTTAAGGGTTTCCATTTACTTCGTGAAACTTAACGAAATTAAAAAGAGTGAATGAGCAAGCAAAGAGTCTTGAAATAG
The DNA here is from genome assembly GCA_023374045.1 of Limonium bicolor. Taxonomy (NCBI): domain Eukaryota; kingdom Viridiplantae; phylum Streptophyta; class Magnoliopsida; order Caryophyllales; family Plumbaginaceae; genus Limonium; species Limonium bicolor. Next base: position 7,135 of record JAIOTZ010000629.1, read on the forward strand.
ACTTATAAACAAGGAGACTTTGGCTAGAGAGGAATAATCTTATAATTAATCATCTTACAATCCATCCATCTAGGGATGGAAACGGGTCGGGTTCGGGTCGGGTGATGCTCCACCCGATCCGTCTCCCGTTTTTCACCCGTACCACCCGACCCGACCCGTCACCTGCAACTCATCACCCGTCACCCATTTATATTTTTACAGTAATTTTTTTTATGTTTTTAACACCTTATATAAGCTTAATTTTTAAAATAATTCACTCATATTTGTTTAACAATACATACCACATCAACTAGTGTCAATAACATACTCAAAACATGAAGTATTAACCAAAATATTTCTAAATTATGTCAACAAATATGAGATAAGTATATATTTTTATTTAATATAAATACATACGGGTGACGGGTCGGGTGAACGGGTGAAAAATGTTCAGCCGACCCGGCCCGTCACCCCGCACCCATTTCACCTGTCACCCGTTTTCACCCATGTTTTCTAGATTTTTCACCCGTTTTTACGGGTTGGGTGATCGGGGGAAACAGGTACCCGTCACCCCTTGCCATCCCTACATCATCCACACACATCAAATCATTCACGATTATTCTCAGTGCCTCAGCGCTCATGAAGCAACCCTAGCATCTGTAGGAGAACTCCGTCACCACCTCCATCTTCATTTTCAACCTCCAGCCTTGCAAACTGCAGATCTTGACAGCAGAGAAGATTCAGGTGCTGTTTATTATCTTTAGATCAATTATCAAGTCTTTTTTTCCTTTTTCTCTGCGATTATGTCTGGCTATGTAGGATTTACTCTAAGAGATGGTTGTTTGTAACTAGAGATGATATAATAACATATTTTTACAGTTACTATTGAGATTTTATTGTTTCAGATTTAAATTATTCTTTGCCTTTCTCAATTAATCTCATGAATTATGTGAGTTGTTTTACGATTCTTTTTACAAACGGATTGATGAGTGATAAGAGGGTCGAATTAATCTAAAAATCTGTGGAAAACTAAATTGGATAGATTAGGTTTTTCTTCAAGAGCTGAAATTGTTTTACACTTAATCCACCTATATGTGTTTCGCTTGTTTATGGATTATAACTCTGATAGGTGAGGTTTTCTGAAACTAGGATTTAGTGCAGAAAAGAAATTTAAAGAATTAGCCAATCAAAATCTCGTGACAAAGGGTCCGTTCGTTCATCACTTAAAAAATGGGCACGACAATCGAATACAAATTTGTGCAGGTGTCATCAGGTTACTGGAGTTTTTTCTCTTCTCTTTCCCAGTGGGTCCCATCCTTCTCCTCACATATCAGCTTTAGCATAAAGCTGGTAATAGCTGCGTTTAAATTTGGGGGAGCTTAATGTTATGGTCGAACGGACCCAAAATGTAGAAATTGCTTAATTTATCTACGGAAAACAACCTAAACCCGCTCTTCCATAAATTCTTCATCACATTTTATTTATCTGCTACTTTTTCTTTTGCTTTCTTTTGATTTCATTTTCGAAACAACATCCCCTGATTTTCCATTTTTTTAGGATTAGACTTATTTTCTTTTGAGTCCCACGGTTTGGTACCCGATCGCTTCACTACTTACTATACTACTATGACCAGGGTTTTTACAACCCGCACGCTTGGTTATTTATTAGTTTCTTGATAATTTATTAGTTTTTAGTTTATCAATGTCCAGTTTGCAACCAAGCAGCCAAGGGTAGTTCGGATGGCGTAGCTGAGAAGCATGGATCTTGGGAATAAGAGGATGAGATTTCATGCCTTTAAATTATACAAGGAAAATTACATTGTCCATGAGTTTTAGAAAATTACAATGCCTACCCATGAGTTTTAGAAAATTACATTGCCCACCCATGAGGTATTGGGGAATTACAATGCCTACCCATGAGTTTTAGAAAATTACAATGCCTACCCATGAGATATTAAGAAATTACAGTGCTCACCCATGAGTTTTAGAAAATAACAATGCCCACCCACGTACTTATCAAAAAGAGGTGAAATCAAATATGTAAAGTAATGATTACCTTAAGAAACAACTTTGACAATGGTAAAAAAAATTAAAAACCCTAAATTAATCTTATATGACCACTTAGAAATCAAGTAAATGAAACATGCCTAAAAATAACAAAATAAAGAAATAAAATCAAATGAAATGAGGGAAACATATATTTGATTCCTCGTAATTTTAGCACGTTTTTTCTTCATTTCATCACTCTAACATTGCACGGTGTAAATTAGGTTTTTTTATTGCTTTACATAGTTGAATTGATTAATAAATGTAAAATTTACTTAGATCTTTGATTTTCACCTCATTTTGATAACTACATGGGTGGGTACTGTAATTTTCTAAAACTCATGGATGGGTCTAGTAATTTCTTAATATCTCATGGGGGGCATTGTAATTTTTTAAAGCTCTTGGGTGAACCAATACCTCATGGGTGAGCAATGTAATTTTTCCAATTATACATCATAAAACTTGAGGCTGAGACCACAGATTTAATGATCCCGCAGCCTACCAACCACACCTGATTGTTTCCCCGCCAAGGAAGCCAGGGTGAAGAGAACAACTTTGTGGTAGTTGTAGGTCATGTTCATGTCGGTCAAGCTAATCCCGTAAGCATTGCAGAAGGCCAATATGGGTGCGAGAAGATAGGCGACGATGACATAGTACCATCTTACAGTTTTTGGGAACATGACGGGTAGGACAATGGTGAAGACGACGGAGAGGGTGATGTACCCACAGATTGCTGCTAACATTGGAATGCTCTCCGTTCCAAATGATTCATTCTTTCTTGTGTCTTTGGTTTTGCTTTGCTGCTGGTGTAGATCTTCTTCAGTTTTTGTTTCTGGATCCCGGAGGTCGTTTCTCATTCTCTTATGGACGCTTAGGATCACTACTGATATCACCTTAACAAAGTTATAGAGTCCATCCCGGAAAATGTGAAAGATGGCGATGAATACCTATAATTCAATCACTCCAATGAATAATGAATTAAATGGAAGCAAAATCGATATATAATTAAAGAAACCTTCGACAACCTTGTAGCCATTCAAGCTCTTCATGCTTTCTTAAGGTAGATTGTGCGGGAACCATTTCCCCTCTTGTTTGCTTACGAGTGTCCACATTAATCCCCAAAACCATAGGTCCTACCAGCAGAGACAGATTCACCAAGTGCGTACAGATCATGCCAGTCCCCACTAGTATCATGCTAAAGTCAAAGCAAAAGCTGCAAGCCAGACCATGCAAGAATATATAACAAATTTGTTGTTTACTGAAAACATAATTGATTTATAAGTATAGTACAAGATATATAATTAATTTGGCAAGAACCCAGAGCACAGAGTACTAAAAAGTTGTAGAAAACCAATTACGTCTGCTTCCATGCTTGTAGTCCAAAAGTGGGAAACTTCTCAAATCCGCATTTATCCTTGCCTGTATAAAACCACAGGAACAAACCCCACAGAAAGCTTGCCGAGAAGAATTTTGCAAATCCATGAACTTGCTCTCTGCAAAATTAAATGAATTGATTATACTATCTAGATGAGATCTATACTTGTATCATGTCTTGTACCAAATCAGAAAAATAAAATAACAGAGAGATTTACTTTGCAATTTCATCACCATGTGAGTGAAATCTGTTTATAAGAACCACAATAGCCATCCCACTTGGAAATGTCAGTTGATAGTTGTTAGGGATATAGTGCGGATAAACGAGTTGGTACATGTATAGCGATGACGACAAATAATAAACTAAAACAACAATTGGGACACATAATTTTTACATAATTGGGTTATGCCTACCCCACGGGTGGTCAGGTAGTTATTCACTATATGTGGGAAGAGAATTACAGCTTACAAAAGAGACATGAGGCACTCAAATCTTACAAGGGAGATAACTCTCAAAATCTCACAAATCACTTATAATTGTGACTGCAATGGATGAGAAAGCCAACAAGACCCATATATATAGGTCTGGCCGTGACTGATTGGTGATCTGGAGAGTCTTCAAACAACCACGACTTATGGAAATTGACCATTATGGAATAATGTAACTTCCAAGCATAACTTCCACCATTAAAGTCTCTACCATAAATGTTGACCATTAAAGTCTTCACCATAAATGTAGACCATTGAGTCTCCAACATAAATGTTGGCCACTAAATTTTCCTACATAAATGTAGATAAGAATTCAGTGCAACCTTACAATAGTCAATTATCAATATATGCATTGTATAGCAGAAAAAACCCATGAAAGATTGGTCATTAGTGGCGGAGGCAAAGCCTGCCTAGAGGGAACAAAACACCCTCTAACTTTGTTAAATTACATAAATTTGTAGTGTAAAAAAAATTATTTTAGAAAAATTTAGTAAAAACACCCCCTAATTTTTTATAATTCTGTCTTTGACCCCCTCAACTTGTATTTCTGGCTCCGCCCCTGTTGGTCAATTGATTTGATGTATCTAGGCTTCTGTTTTCTAAAAGTATATAAAAAGAAACCAAACCTTTTATAGAGGAATCAACACAAATAGGGGGCTTGGCTTGAGACCTGGTCTCACAAGGAATCCAGACTTATCTACGCTTATATTGATTGGTTGTAGTAATTTTTTTATTATATAAATGATTAGTTATTTTTGTTAATTGATAATGATTTATGTTTTGAGAAATTAAATACTAATGATTAATGTTTTTGGAAACTAAAAACTTATTTTTGTGATACAACTTTTATTATATTTAAGTCTTTTCATGTTTTTCAATATAGCTGAAGTAATAATGATAGGATAACTTAATAGTCACGTGATGTCTAATATACAAGTGTAAGAAACGTTAGTGCTCCAAAATACTGTAATGTGTATTTGTTATGGTACTGATTTAGTATTTTAGTGTGTATGTTTTTGGAAACTAAAAATTACTTTGTCATAGAAATTTTATTATATTTAAATCTTTTAACGTTTTTTAATATAGTGAAGTAATAATTATGAGATAGTTTAATAGTCAAGTGATATATATAGTATATGAGTGTAGGACATGTTAGTGCTTCAAGATATTGTTATGTGTACTTAATGCTGATTAGTATTTCATGTGTGTATGTTTTGAAAAAGAATGTTCTTGTAGTCAGATTTTTAGTTGGCGCAATCGTTATAAAAAATATGCAGTTTTTTAGAATTTACAATCATAAATACAATTGTTATTTAAAAATTTGCAGTCATAAAAAATGTTTTTAGAATCTCGCCTAAGTTTTACAGTCAGATTTTTAATTTATGTAGTTTTTTTAATGAAAATACAGGTAAAATTTTTGAATTTGTAGTTAATAAACAATATTCTATAATTTACAGTCATAAAAAAATGTTTATTTCATCCGTTTTTTGCAAAACCCTTTTCACACTCACTCCCAAGCCAAATTAAACAGATTTTGTTAGCGCCACTATCAATATAGATTACATGTTTATCCCATGAGACGTCCACATCTCCATCTTGACTGTGTATATGGTCCGCATCAGAATTCCAGACAAATGAAACTAAACCTGAACGCAAATTCTTGGCTACCCCCAACTGTAGCCAGTGATGGCTACATCCAAGGAGACGCGCGCGTTTTCTTTTTTTTTTTTAAACGGGTATAGTGAGACGTTTTTGTTTTGTTTTTTATTTTTTTCTTATTTATCACAAAAACTTTAAATTGTTATAACTTTTAATATATAAGTCCAAAATGAAAATAAATTATATCATTGTTCATCTAAATTCGAGCTCTTCAAAACAAGACCAGTCATGGATATGTTTTGACAACTTTTTAAAAAAATTATTTTTACATGTATAATGCACAAAACGTTAAAAAAAATTGTACGGATGGTCATACAAACCTGTACAAATGTTCATTAAAACATGTACATCCACACGTAAAACGTGTACATCATCGCATTAACTCGATAGGTTTTAGGGTTTGTGGTAGCGGGTTTAGGGTCTATCCTAGGGTGGGTTTTGGGGTGTTTTGGGGGGGGGGGGGGTAGGGTAATCTATTTGTAATTTGTTTCGTATTTTATATTGTAGCAACTAACTCGACAGGTTTTTAGGGTTTGCAGTGGCGGGTTTAGGGTTTAGGGTCGTTAGACCCTAAACCCGCCACTGCAAACCCTAAAAATGTCTTCGACGTTTTTAGCTATCCTAGGGGTGTTTTGGGAGGTAGGGTAATCTATTTGGAAACCGTTATACTTTACATTATAGCAACTAACTCGACAGGTTTTTAGGATTTATGGTCACGGACCCTCCACTACAAACCCAAAAAATGCCTTCAACGTTTTTTAGCTTTCCTAGGGTGGGTTTTAGGGTGTGTGGGGTTAGGGTAATCTATTTGGAAGTTTTTATATACTTTAATGTGAGAATGTACATATTTTAATGTGAGAATGTACATGTTTTAATGTGATGATGTACATGTTCAAATGTGAGAATGTACATGTTCAATTATGAGAATGTATATGTTTTCATGAACATCTGTACATGTTTGTATGACCGTCTGTACAAGTGTTCTTGCTTATATGTACAGGTTTTAATCTAAGGATGTACATATTTAATGATTTATATAGGTTTATATGACTATCTTTATGTTTTTAATGTACATGTTTTTACGTTAGGATGTACATGTGTTTAGTGAACATGTGTACAGGTTTGTATGACTATTTGTACAAGTTTTCCTTTACGTTTTGTGCTCCGTACATGTAATAATAATTTTTTTTAAAGTTGTCAAAATATATCCATGACTAGTCTTGTTTTGAAGAGCTTGAATTTAGGTGAATAATGGTATAATTTTTTTCATTTTGGACTTATATATTAAAAGTTATAATAATTTAAAAATCTTGTAATAAAAAGAAAAAAAATCTTAAAATAAAAGAAAAAACAAAATGTAGGCGATGGACGCTTATAAAAAAAAAAACGACGCAGACGGACGAATGTAGCCAAGGTGACTTGTAGCCAAGACGCACTGAAACCTGAAAAGGTACAACATGGACCATACTTTTAACTAATATACTGACACACCTCCACCACGTGGCACGTTATATTTAAAAAGAATAAGTTTGGGAAGACAAGATAAAGAAGAAACACGTGGTTCTATCATGAAATTAAATTGTGGGAGAGATACAAAAGCTATGTAAGCAGTATGTAGTCTTTTAATGTGTATTGGTCCGCATCAATTGGTCCGTTCCGGACAAACATAAATGATCCCCGCATGCATCACATTGGTTCATTCCGGACAAACTAAAATGGACAATATTCATACCTGTCACTTTAACATAATATGTCATCTATAATTATTATGTGCTTTTTAAAATAATTAATTAAATTTAAAAACATTTATGAATAATATTTATTAATTTATAATATAAATACATTTTTTACCATTCTAAATTCTAAAAAATTAACTACATCGCTGACTATAAATTCCAAAAAGGTGACTACATACTTTTATGGTAATTGCATCAATTAAAAATCTTACGATAAAAAAAATGTTTTTACATTTTAAATTAATAAATATTATGATCAAAAATATTTTTATATTGTTTTGCGACTTCAAATTTTAGAATACTGACTATATATTGGTGACTACGAATTTTAAAAATTTGACTGTAAGTTTATAAAAACGACATCGGAAACCAGAAAAATGACTGCAAACACAGGCAAGTTTGAGGAACTAAAAATTTATTTCTCGTAAAATGTTTATCATTCTTAATTTTTTCCACTTTTCCAATATAGTAGATGTAAAAATTATGTGGTAGCTTAATAATAACGTGATTTATGGTATATTAGTGTATGTTTTGGTGCTTCAAGATGCTGTTATGAGCATTTGATCTAGTACTGATTTAGTATTTCAGGTATGTCAATTAGAATTCTCGTTGTTTTTAGTATTGCAATACAATAATTATTATTTTTGTCTCCTTTTTACTTTTTCTTGATATCTTAGCTAGCAAGAGTGGTAGATGAAATGTCGTATATTCTACAGTATACAAATATAGTACTTTAGATATTTGTGTTACTACGTGATGATTATATGAATAGTATTTGACTAAGTATTTCTTAACATTTGTTTTCGATATGACAGCTGAACAGTCTTCTCTAACTGATATACATATAAATTCCACTGTAGTAGTTGAATATAGGATTACATGGTACTTCTAATGGTATTAATTTAGTATTTAAAACGAAGACTAGTAATAATATTATAGGCAATACTTACCCAGTACACGAATTTAACACAAACTAGTATTCGAGTTAGCGTTTTAATAGTATACGTATAATAATACAATCGATATTTCTTCACTTTCTAATAGATAAATAATTGAACAATCACAATGGGTATATGAATAGTGAAAATGAAAAACATGCTTCATACATGTTTCTTAGATAGTACATATTCTAGAACGATTAGCTACAGCTAACTGTAGCCAGATGGCTACATCCAGGAGGCGCGACCGAGGAGCAGAGGGTGTGAATGTGATTTGGGAGGGAGCGCGCGACTTTATTTTCTTTTTTTGTTTTCTTTTTTTTGTTTTTTTGTTTTTCTAAAGACTTTTATTTTATTTTATCAAAAAACTTTAAATTGTTGTTCATATAAATTCAAGCTCTTCAAAACAAGACCAGTCATGGATATGTTTTGACAACTTTTAAAAAATTATTTTTACATGTATAAGTCGTTCTATACTTTAATGTGAGGATGTATGTACATATTTTAATGTGAAAATGTACATGTTTTAATGTGACAATGTACATGTTCAAATGTGAGAATGTACATGTTCTTTAATTAACATTTGTACATGTTTGTATGTCCACCCTAAACCCGCCACTACAAACCCTAAAAATGTCTTCAACGTTTTTTAGCTATCCTAGGGTGGTTTTGGGGTGTTTTGGGGTAGGGTAATCTATTTGGAATTTATTTCGTACTTTATATTATAGCAACTAACTCGACAGGTTTTTAGGGTTTGTGGTAGCGGGTTTAGGGTCGTTAGACCCTAAACCCGCCACTGCAAACCCTAAAAATGCCTTCGACGTTTTTAGCTATCCTATGGTGGTTTTTGGGTGTTTTGGGGGGTAGGGTAATCTATTTGGAAATTGTTCTATACTTTATATTGTAGCAACTAACTCGACAGGTTTTTAGGGTTTGTGGTCGTGGGTTTAGGGTCGTTAGACCCTAAACCCGCCACTACAAACCCTAAAAATGCCTTCGACGTTTTTTAGCTTTCCTAGGGTGGGTTTTAGGGTGCGTGGGGTTAGGGTAATCTATTTGGAAGCCGTTCTATACTTTAATGTGAGGACGTATGTACACATTTTAATGTGAGAATGTACATGTTTTAATGTGACGATGTACATGTTCAAATGTGAGAATGTACATTTTCAATTATGAGAATGTATATGTTTTAATGAACACCTGTACATGTTTGTATGACCGTCTGTACATGTTTGTATGACTGTATGTGCAAGTGTTCTTTCTTATATGTACAGGTTTTAATCTAAGAATATACATATTTAGTGATTCGTACATGTTTATGTGACCTTCTGTATGTTTTAATGTACATGTTTTTACGTGATGATGTACATATTTTAGTGAACATTTGTACAGGTTTGTATGACCATCTGTACAAGTTTTCTTTTATGTTCAGTGCACTATACATGTAAAAATAAATTTTTTTAATGTTGTCAAAATATCCATGACTGATCTTGTTTTGAAGAGCTTGAATTTAGGTGAACAATGATATAATTTTTTTTCATTTTGGACTTATATATTAAAAGTTACAACAATTTAAAGTTTTTGTGGTTAAAAAAAAATTATTCATCACCGGCGGGCGCCTTTCATTAAAAAAAAAAAAAAAAAGAAAAACGAAACGAAACGGAGGTATGTAGCCAACTGTGGCTACAGTGACCTGTAGCCAGACAGCCCCTTCTAGAATTACTTAGTACTAGGAGATAACAATAGTGATAGGTGAAAGTTTATATATTATACAATACACGAATAGTTTTGGTAATTGTATTATGACATAATGAGTATATGACTAGTATTTGATTAAGTATTTCATATCATTTCTCTTTGATATAGGAGTTGAACAGTCATCTACATTTGGTATACATGATCAACGCACTAGTTGAGTATATGGTGATATAGTAATTCAAATAGTATTAACTAAGTATATTAAACGAAGTCTAGTAATATTATAATTAATATTTCTCAGGTATACGAATTTAACAAAGACTAGTATTCAAACATGCGTTTTGATTGTACACAAATAACAATACGATGATGAATAGTAAAAACAAAACTAAACATGCTATATACATGTTTCTTAGATGGTGAAAGTTCATATATTATACAGAATACAGTACTTTTGGTAATTGTATTATGACATAATGAGTATATGAATAGTATTTGATTAAGTATTTCACGTCATTTCTTTTTGTTATAGTAGTTGCACACTCTTTTACATCTGGTATACTAAAATACAAATCACCGTAGTAGTTGACAGGGGCGGACCGAGAGGGGGGGGGGGTTAGAGGGCTCTAGCCTCCCCCGAAAATTTTGAAAATTTGTCAAATGTCCTTATAAATTTTTGAAAAAATACAACATAATATAAAGTTTTAAAGAATGATAGTGTCAAAAAAAAAAAAAAATTTGTCCCCCTAAACAAAATTTCTAGGTCCGCTACTGGTAGTTGACTATATCGTTATATGGTAATTCAAGTAGTATTAACTAAATATTTGAAATGAAGACTTGTAATATTATAATTATTATTTGCCCGCTATACGAACTTAATAATGACTAGTATTCAAACATGCATTTTGATTATACACAAATAACAATAAGGTGAGTTTTCGAGTGTTCATTTTTACAGTAAGATTTTTAGTTGACACAATCATTAAGAAAAATATGCAGTCAATTTTTTTCAATGCACATTCATCAACATTTTTAATTTCAACTTGATTGTTTTACGTTAGACTATGATCATGAATAATTTTTAGAATGATTTGGATCAAACAGAACTGACTTTGGGCTTAAAAAGTGAAGAAAAAAAAATTTGGTCGCGGGTGATCTATCTGTCCGAAACGGACGTCAGAGCGCAAGGTTCATTTTTCACCACGTTTTCCACCATATGGAACATACACAGAAAAACGGAAGTCTCTGAAGCCGTGTCTCATGGGGACAGGAAAAAAGGGTATGTCCAGCTCTACGTCCGTTTTTGGAACATCCGCAACAGACTAGTGAGAAACGGATGCAAAGTTAGACGTCCGTTTTCTTTTTATCCACACTATACATGGTTTCAAAGTTGTCCGTTTTTCACTGGTCCCTTCCGGACGGCTCGAAAACGGACGTGATGTTGGACCGTTCATGTTTTTTTCGTCTCCAAGGGACACAACTTCAGAGTCTTCCATTTTTTCGTGTCCTTTCCGGACGATAAACACGGACGCTATGCACTGGTGTATGTTTTCTTCAGTCCATTTCGGACGTACAGACCAATTGACCATTTTTTTATTTTTAGTCTCAAATTCAATTCCGTTTGATCCAAATCATTTTTAAGACTATTCATAATCATACTTTAGCATAAAATAATCAAGCTGGAATAAAGAATGTTGATGACTATGAATTGTAAAAAGCTGGCTGCATAAATAAAAAAGCTGACAGCAAAATCCAGCTGAGTTTTCATATAGTATTCCATAATTATTTAGTACTAGGCAGCTTCTTCTTTCTCATTTCACTTCGACACCATTTTCGCATGAGATATGGCATAGGATCTCTCTTCAACCCCTGGATCAAGTCAATGAGGCGGACAGTCGAACCTCGACAAGCTGACATAAACGACTTCGGATCATTTTCTTGTACTAGCTGTTAGAAGAAAAGATAGTTGATAAAAAGTTGCAGAAATCATAAACTAAATATATAAACATTCCTATATTTATATTTAAACATTAATTATGTGCTTAATAGTCAAAAAGTTGTTTACTTAAGTAAACTCTATTTTAGTGCATTGTATATAAATATTTGTATAGTTATGTAATCAACTTTTAAATAAATATTCGTATACTTAATACATAAATGTTTGTGTACTTAAAATTATACATTCACCTGTTAAATATATCCACATTCATATACTTAAGTATAATATAGTCGAATACTATATTTATATAGATTCGTATATTTAGTATCTAACAATCAAATACTTTATTCATGAAAGCTCGTACACTTAATTTAAAAAAGTACACAATTTATAAGCATTTTTGCACTTAGTGTGTTATCAGTTGTATACTTAAGGAAACTTATACTGATTCACTATATATAAATACTCGTATACTTAACTAAATGTCATTTACACAAACACATATACTTTACATATCAAAATTCGTATACTTTATATATCAACATTCGTACACTTTATAACTCAATATTTGTACACTCTATATATCAATATTCTAATACTATATATATCTAGGCTCATACACTTTATATATGTATATTCGTACACTAATTAATATAAACACTTATATCCACAATATCTATGCATTCATATACTATATTTATATAGATTTGTATACTTAGTATCCGAATACTTTATTTATGAATTAGACAAACACATATCGAAGTCTTATTTATATAGATTTGTACACTAGAAACTACTCACTGTTGTCTTTCTATTCGATTTGGTCTTCGCAATGTGCTGATCCAAGTCCATTTGCACTTTATTTCTTCTCAACTACAAAATAGAAACACAATCACAAAATAAAATAAAAACCCACACTAAAAACAGAGAGTTATAAGATGAACAAACAGAACCTGGATTTAGAGGAGCAGAAAGAGTAGTGAGAAGAAACATTCATGTTGGGTAGGGGATAGAGCACAAAACATTTCGTTGAAGATGAGAAGTAACAAAATTTTGAATTAGACAAGGAGAATCTCAACTAGACACCGAAAATCTCGTTTGTTAGTCGAATACGATGACATTGAGGTAAACTTCACAGAAAAATTGAAGATGAATGTTGGTTAATGAAGGAAAAGAATGAAGATGAATATTGGTAAATGAAGAAAGAAGATAGTGCAAGAATGAGAATGTAAAAGGAAATCACCCTAATAATTGAAGGCTAGTTATAAATGAATTTACTAACTCAATTTTATGAAAAACTAGAAAAGTACCGTAAATATTTTTTTTTGAACGCAAGTTACAGTAATTATTGAATGCTAGTAGTTATTAGGTATAGGTAGGTTATACATATTTATTTTTCATTTAAAAATAAAAAAGGATATCAGAAAAATGACTAACTAATTTTTAGCTGGATTACTTCACCTTCTAGGGAAAGGTAGCAGCCTAGCCAACGAGGGGAGGGTGCTCAAAACAAATTTTGAGCATGGTGCTCAAGTAAATCATGGCGGTTGGATTTATAATAAATAAATTGAAGGTTTAGATTTTATTGTTTATTATAGGGGTATAGATGTCAAATTTAACTTTAGTTTTAAGAAATAAAGGAAAAAAATGTAAGATTGCACCATCTAGTTTACGGAAAAAGAATTTAATCAATAATTCTAATAAATATTCCCACAATTGGTAGTTATAATTTTTTTAACTGTAATAGAAGTGGAGTAGTGATCTGAAAAAAATCAAAAATCCCACTTTTACGCAAAAAACAATATTATTTAAAATAACAAATTAGAAATTTAATTGACAAGACTCTATATAAAAACAACGTTAAATTCATTTATTACTTAATAAAACATTACAATCAAACAAAAATAAATCAAAGAATTATATTTTGAAACAACTATTACTTTACCTAAATATCTACAATTACTTGAATTAGGAATTAATTAAAATTCACACTTCTAAAAAAAATCCACACTTGCATTTTAAAAATCTGACATTTTACTAAAATATCTAAATAAGAATGTAATTTTAGAAGAGTTTGTATATTGCAACGATCTAATTTGAAAAAAAATGATAAACCATTAATATTTTTTAAAGTGGGAATGTAGCTGATCTAGTTAGAAAAAGAGAAATAAAGATGTACATTTAAAACAAATTGTTTTGAAAGAAGTAATTAGAAAATAATTTGACATAAACCCTTTAAAATAAATATAAGATCACAAGTGAAATTCCTAGGTTGTCTTATTTATTACTCATTAAAATTTCACTCATTCGTTTTAACATTGTATTGTTCAAATAAAAATCTACACTTTTATCAAACAAATCTACACCTACATTTTACAAAATCTATCCTTTTACTTAAATAACTACACTTTTACTTAAATGAGCAATTACTAAAATTTACAATTTTATCAAATAAATCTACACCTTCATTTTGAAAAATCTATCATTTTATCTAAATATCTACACCTTTACTTTCATTTTTAGAAATACTAAAAATCTACACTTCCGTCATAAAAATCTACACCTTCGTTTCAAAAAATCTATCCTTTTACCTAAATATCTACACTTTTCTTAAATGAGCAAACATATCTACATTTGCATTTTGAAAATTGTATAAATTTATTTAAATATCTAATTTGAAAAGAAAACTATAAACCATCAATTCTATAAAGATCCCACATTTTAAGCAACTTACTTTATTTAAAAAAAAATCTTTTGACTTAAACTTTGTAGCATTAATGGATGTGAGAAATAAATTTCCACAATGTCAATGTCGTATATTTAGGGAAGTTACTAGTCAAATAATTATTAAAATACTAATTACTTTCACAATCTCCACGTTCTATATTTAGAGGGATTGGTGGGTGAAGAGAGATAAATTAGTATAGAGCATGATTTTTTTTAAGGGGAGTGGTTGGTTATAATTGAAAAAGTCTATTATAACCTTATTATTATTATTTGAATGTTTTTCTTTTTTATAAAACTAATTATTAAATAAATAAATACATATACGGTTAAGATTAATACTTTAAAAAATAAAATATACTCTAATGGCTAGAATTTGTTTGAGTATATGCCCAAACTTTTACCCATGGGCATGGTCCCTTGTTTGGCAGCCTAGCAGGTAGTCATCCAACCAATTCCATGCTCTTTGTAACTCCCAGGTGTATTCCCTTCTCTGTCAACCCCAGCCAGCTCGTAAGTCTTCATATCCAGTTACAACAAGTAAGATCCAAATCCTCCTAATTAAAGGTAAATTAATTAAGATATCATCAAATCAAAAGCATCCACCTATGTATAATGTAATAATCCACAACTATTTAAAGAAAAGTATACTAGTACATCTTATGAAGAGTCCGAGTCCTAATTATATAGGCTCTATTCTTCGATGAGTTGCTACTGATAGCTGATACTTATAATAGCTGATGTCAGTTGTCAGTTGATATATTAGTTGATTTATATGGGTAGATGGTGAATTCCACCGTTCTTTTTGTGAAGGGTTGGTACTTTTTTTTCTTCCTAAAACGCTGTGTTTAGTGCGGTGGTATGACCGAACGTCTCCCCAAGCAACAATCTCCCTCGACCTCGCTGAAACTCAATTACCCCCAATTCAGAGGATTCGACGCCGCCTGTAAGCACCGTTGTGCAATTCATTTTTTTTCTCCAAAATTCCCTTCATCTCTGGTTTGTAATTCTTTACGTTTCTTTGATCTCACCAGGGGAGCGTCTCAATTATCCCCGTTTCCAACCAATTCGACGTCGACTGAAGGTAAGCTCGTACTGCATTTGCTTTTTTCCCCCAAAATTCAATTCGTCCATGGTATGTACTTGACTATACTTCTTTCTCTTTAACAGCAGCGATGTCTAGGGCAAGATCCAGAAACAACGTGTCTACCATTCCTACCCAACGCTGAACACGATATACGTTAAGTGTGGCTGTGATAGAGACGCGACCTTACTTATTTCTTACACTGCGAAGAACTATGGTAGATTGTTTTACAAATGCGATGACTGCGGTTTCTGGAAGTGGTGGGATAAGGTGAATACATGGAACGGGCACACATCAGAAGGCCCAACGTCTAGCATCACGATCTAGGCCGAGCTCGTCAAGGCCACAAGCAGCCCTAAACACTATATACGTTAAGTGCGGCTGCGACAAAGACGCCACTTTGCTCATTTCTTACACCGCTAGAAACTTTGGACGGCTCTTCTACAAGTGCGACGATTGTTGTTTCTGGGAGTGGTGGGACAAGATCAACTCAAGAACAAGTCAAGTACATGAAGGGTCGACTTCCAGCTCGTCAGTTCAATGCTTTCGTGACAGGGAATGGACTACAATATGCTTGAGAAGCTGGATGAATTAAGGGCCAGTCAAGGTGTGATTAAAAACAGGATACATCGACTGGAGGCAAATCTGGAACAACTGCATACAAAAGTGTTTGCCTTAGGATCCATAATTACAATGTTTGTGATAATATTGTTGTTGAAGTAGGACTAGAGAAGTTATGAGGGAGACTGTAATGCATTGTACTCTTCTGTTGGCATTAGTTTGTAGGAAGCAAAGTATTTCTGTGATTTAAATTTTGTATTGCAGGAACTGTATTGTCCTCTGCTTTTTCTGTAATGGATGTAAAATTCTGCTTTTTGTGATAGAGCGTATCAAATGGCTAATTATGTATTGAAATTTGTTGACTACATTGTTCTGCTGTTTGGTTTCACCCCGGCTGCGTATATTATATTGACTCTACTATGCAGTCTGTTATTAGCTGTAGTGAATTTGCTATATACGTAGCTCCTAGATGCAGACTTCCATTTTGTCATTGGTTAGGGGCTATTGTTGTTGGAAGTTTGCTTGCCGTATGGTAAACTATGCAGTCTGTTTTTCTGTCATCTTGTTGTAACATTCACCCATTCTTGTGTTTCTGAAATTGGAATTTGTATGCAGTTGTACATTGCACTCCTACTTTCAGTCAAATTGATGTTTTCATAAGAGATGTGTGTAGGCATCCTCTTTCGTTACATAGTCATCCGTATGCTATGAACTCCTCTTGTTCTGATAATATTGCGAAATATGATATGATGTGGTTGATAACATCATTATTTGTGTATTGTGCTTTTGGAACCGCAGTTATGAACAACAAAGTTGTAATTTTGTGTGGATACAATTTCTGCCCATCAATGAGATGTCAGTTGGTACTTAATTGTTTTTGTATCACAAAGCAACTAAGCTGTGGTTCTGTTCTGTCCTCTTGAAAACGACATTCCTCAGCCTCTTTCTTTACTGTACAGCTCTTTATTTGCTTTCGTTTTCTATTTTTCAAAAGTCTCTTAACACAGAGTATGGAAAACTGCTTTAACTTGGGTTGTTTCCCATTACAAATTCATGGCATACCATATTACATGAAAGAAAAAGTGGATCGTTCATTGCAGAAGCTCTTTAAAGTGGTCAATGTAACCAAATAACTTGTGCCAACATGTAATGGTTAAAAACACACCAGCAAATTCGTAGTCACTATTATATTGAGTTCTGCATACTAGAAACAAGGCACAGACATATCCTAGATAGAATACCATTTTGTTCAAACCACCAACCAAAAGTTACACAATACGTAGTCACTGATATTATGGTAAGTGTTTTAACGAGAGTTCCTTCCTAACATACGAAGATACTTCCAGTAATCTTCATCAGCATCCTGTGGTTTGGGTCCGTTGAGAAAATCCCAACCACAGTCGGTGTCTTCTACTTCCGCAAAGTTGTCGTCAACATCTTCGTTCTTAATCTCCACTTTTTTCTCCACATTGTAAGATTCCTGCGTAACATCAGACACGCATTGCTCGCCCTTAACCTCTTTCTTGACATTTGGGGATGGTTGTTGCTGTTGCTGCTGCTGTTTGTCACCATCCGTCACACTTTCTGTTTTCATTGGTGACTTGAATCTTCTCCTTGTCATCATGTTGCTGTGTATAACACATAAGGGTACACGTTGAACAAATTTGTTACTAAATAGGTGAGGAGTTATCTCATCAACATACAAAAACAGACAACACTTCTATTGATTGATTCGACCAATCCCACACTGTCCAACACACCCGGACATTTTCGTTGAACAATCATTTTTGAACCAACAATCCTGTTCGATGTAGTGAAATCGTGAATCCAAGAATTCAATAAAAATGGGAATGCAGCGATACCTTAGGGATGCCAACTGGTCCTGGGAGACTCTTCCTTGATAATTGAGGCGGCTAGGGATAAGATAGATGTGTGTGGTTGTAGGGCATTCTAGGTATATTTATAGATATATAAATACAGACAACTTGTACACATCAGAAAACGACAAAGAAACCATATGATTAAAAAAATCAAAACCCCACTGCTACTGCTGGGTGTGGTCTACAGGCCTACGAGTGTCAAATAAGTGCTGAGTGCCCATGTTGTCTGTGTGTATTACTATTCGAACTAGTAGGTGAGAACACCACAATATAAAGAAGTCTAAGTCGCAGAGTACTTGCGATGTGGGAGTCTGTTGATGTACTAACTGCTTCAAAGTGACTGCTACGAAATCACCATACTCCACATCAGCAGATACAAATAAACTGCACGATGCCATAACTGCTACATTAACAGTGAATAACACATTGCTTAAACACAGAATAAAGGTGCATCACTAGTCATTGACGATAACTTTGTTCTTGAACTGAATGATAAAACTTCACTGCTTGTTTGATTCAACGTACATATAATACTACTGATGCAATAGATGCATAACCAGCTGCTACGTAGAAGTGACAGTAGCCAAAATAGGTAAACAAACAAAAAAGGGCCTAATGCATTCTAGTTCTACTTCTTGCTCCAATCATCTGTTGTGTAATTGTCTCCTTCAGTAGAACCATTTCTGCAGGCAATGTACAAGTTTCTGTATACAATTTCAGACTTTAATGTAGAACAGGTACGGGATCACCCAGCCACAAGATCATCTCTGTTTCTATTACTGCTCATACAAAAAAGTGTCCTGCATGATACAAGAGTTTATAATTACAGTACAGACAACAAAGAAGGTAACGCTTACTAAGAGAATTATCTGAACAAGTTCCATTGGTAGTTAAATGAGAACTCTGGTTCTTTATAATTAAGCACACGTAAGGTTTTACAAATCAGAAACTACAAGGAACCTTTGCGCAAACTTAAAAACAAAAGGATCATAAACACACTTCTCAGTTAAATTTAGTTCGACATCTCAATCAGATTTACAAAATTTAAAAACCAATGGAATTCATGGTTGACCAAACTGAGTGATAAGAAGAAAGAAATGCAGCAAGTGCAGTAATGTCGGCACTGATAGAAACTGAGATGCAGCTGAAATTTTAACGTATGTGTTTCCTTCAACTACCACAAGCATAATATACCAAAAGAAACAACCAGTTTTCAGACTATCGTTACCATAGTGGTCGAGGGTACTTCAAAATAAACACAGTAGTTTATGCAGACAGTTAGCAACTACTTCAACTCGTACAATTGTTCAAAAGAGGAACACATTAAAATACTAATTGTGTTCTAACGTCGATAACCCCTCATAATCCTATATTGTTGCATTTCAGTTGTTATCTGGTTACGAACAGCAGCCATGGTTGGTTGTGCTTCAGATTCATCATCATCTAGGGGTTGTTTCACGTCTTGATCGACATCTAACTCCTCCGGCATCAGCTCCGGTCCGTTATCCACGATGTCGAAACCTGGGTCACCGAACTGGCTCAACCTACAGAAATTATGCAATACAAAACAGGCGTTGACGACCCTTGCTTGCTTCTGCACTGTTTTGAAATGAGGAACACATTCTAGTATGTGCCATTTCCCTTTTAGTGCACCAAAGCACTTCTATGGCCGACCTTAGAGATGAATGATACTTGTTGAAGTACTCTTTTGGTCCTTGCGGTTCCTCAGCTCGAAACTCAGCTTGGTGGTATTTGTCAGAAGTGTGGGGTGTGAGAACACAGTCTCTGTCAGCATATCCCTTGTCAGCAAGAGAATATTTACCTAAACAAATGAATGAGTTAGGTGCTGAAAAGTGCCTGCACATTATGAATAACGTTACAACATGAACGCAAGTATTTGCATACAACAGTACCTGCTGGTGGCTTAGGAAACTGCAGTGTGTGATCAGCCATACAATCAGCAAGGATGCGAGAATCATGTGCTGTACCTTCCCATCCCGCACAAACAAATGTGAAAACCAGATCAAAGTCACAGATAGCAAGCACATTTGTAGTGGGGTAACCTTTTTCCAATAAATCTGAGCTTGTTCTGCTCAGAGACGATCAGCTGAACGTGGCACCCGTCAAGTGCACCGACACAGTCCTGACATGATGAGATTCATAATACTGTTCAGTTAGACATGCGATTAAATATGTGTTGTACACGTGCAGAGATCATAAATTATTTTAATTTGATAACGAAATGGCAACCTTAAAGAAAGGGTAGTAATTTGGATTCGAGAGAACTTTATGGGGGATCGCATCAAACGACACCCTAGGCCGAACTATATCCCACCCGAGCATGTCCACGGAATGAAGCACATCCTCAAAATGCCTATGTATAGTGGACGATGAACGCTGGAAACGTTCCATAGTCTCAGTCACAGATGCCTTATGTGCAAGAACATGCACAAATATTGCTACCTTCTCCCTTGGTTGTAGCCTATCACTCGACTGCAGATTGTATCTGCTCTCTAGCACCTCCACCAATGATAAGAAAGTATCCCGATTCATCCGAAATGCATGTAACATCTCTTGTCCTGCCGTTTAGCACTTCTGAAACCCACGCAGCTCCAGTCAGGCTAGATGTGTGTACTGGTCTCCTTAATGGCCTGTCCAAATATTGTGTTGCTGCCTCTATGAACTGAAGCGCTTCTCTTGTCAAAGTAATCATATCCAGCCTGATTGCTTCAAAAAATAATTTTGTTTTTTGAGGATCATCTCTAATATTGTCCATGATATCGCGGACTTGTGTCCCAAAAGAAAGCCATAGTGAAATTTATAACAGACCTATGACAAAAAAACAACCACATAACCGAACGTTAGATAAATGATTAATCAGTTTAGTAACACTTCCATATAACAACCGAGTTCAAGTCGGAACACAAGTAGTGAAGGTAAACAAAGTGGGACACTCTAACAGTCATGAACATAACCTAGCTTCTGATTATTACATAAGGCATGTTACTAACACAACCACTCTAAACTATTTGCCACTCATATACTACTACTTTGTCATTTCCATTAGCATTTTGATCAATCGGACAATCTCCTCGTCGCTGACCAGACACTCCATAATATCACGGAAATCAGGTCTCTCCATCACACTGCACCGAATCTGAACTCCTCATCAGACAGTTGGCTCACTTTCCTTAATTTGTTCACTGCCATCGTTTCTGTCATCGACCTTCCCGTCTGTTCATTGATTCATAGTCTGGTCTAGCACTACCGCACACAATGTCCTCATGTGATTAGCAAGGGAGAAGTTGTATGTCATCTTTAACTCATAAAGAGGAGAAATGTTTGGTGAATCAAACCATCTCTTCCGCATATGTGGCAACTGTGCCTCTTTCTCTTACTCCCGACATTGTAGTGCTGTTGAAAATGCTCGCTGAGTAAGTGGTTAATGTCTGGACAAATTCAGCTTCAAACTCTTCGTATAAGCAAGCACGAGGTACTTATACAGATGCTCATCGCTCTGCAGCAGTTTTGTTTATAACAGCGACCACTTTAGGATTCAGTCCAAGTTCTGTTTCATAAAAGTACATGAAAATTAATTAATTACTAAATTTATACAGACGCAGAGGGTATAAAGCAGTTGCAGCAAGTACGTTAATTCTGAAACAAATATGTTATTTCAGAATCAGATTCAAGAGTATTGGCACAATGTTCACTTACACCAGCGCTTTTTATTTGAACTACTAATATTCTCAAACACTGCCCAAGTTCACGATGCTATTGTATTTTAAAAACTGAAACAAATATTAATTCTGAAACAATATGTATCTCAGAATCAGATTCAAGATTAGGACACAATGTTCAGTTAGATCTGCGCTTTATATTTGAACTACTAATATTCTCAAAACACTGCTCAAGTTCAAGATGCTATAGTATTCTGAAAACTGAAACAAATATCTTAATTTTGGAACAAATATGTTATCTCAGAATCAGACTCAACAGTAGTGACACAATGTTCAGTTAGACGTGCGCTATTTGAACTGCTAATATTCTCAAACACTGATCAAGTTCAAGATGCAATTGTATTTTACAAACTGAAACAAATATGTTAATTCTGAAAGAGTAGCAACGCAAGTTCATTACTACCATAGTACATATAATCCAAATTTCCATAACATAGAAGATACATATCGGCATACCATCTGCCTCATCCACTACTATTACATTCAGTACTGCACATCAGTTAGATAACTGATTACAAAAGTCAAAAGGGCAGTTGACAGTTAGCTACTTAAACCCATGCTCCTTACTGTTACACAGTCAACCCTAGGTTATGGCTAGCTAAAAAGCGACAACTATTTTACAGGCCATCTTAGTACAAAAAGTGGCTCCAAAACAGACAAACACATCAAATTCACTTCTGGTGGTCGACACCCCCATAAACAGAGAAGTGGAGGTGGCGGACCAACTCATAATTTGAGCATCAGTGGTTAGTTGTTCCAGGGCTATCTATTATCCCTAGAAGAAACAGCAATCAGGGGAAAGAAAACTCACGGTCAGAGGCCCTCACTTGTGTAGTCTTGCACCAGCCATACGAGCATCCATGACAGGATCTGGTCCCTCATCCCTTCGCTGGAAGTTATGCATCATAGCCTCTATATTGGTGAATGTCCACAATATTAGTCCAACATCACCTAGCTTCTGAACTTCACCACCTTTCCCTTGAAACTTCCTTTGGACTTCTTTTTGCTACTGCCTCCTCTCTTCCACTGGTTCTTTGCCCTTCCTGCGGTGGGGTTGCCTTCATTTGGGTTCCCTTGAAGGTAAGCTCCAATGTTGTTGTAGTAGTTAACATCAGGGTTGGGGAGGTTGCATACTACCCAAGTTTGGGTTTACAGAAGCACCAACAGCTCTAGCAGCAGCTTGTCCGACAATAGCATTGTAAGCAGATCCCATGCTTGTATCAGCATTCACATTGTTTGAAATATCCATTTCTGCACCAGATGGGCCATCAGAGTATGTAATGTGGCAAGGAGGTATCATCCTCTCTCGATTCTCCTCCTCATCCTTCCATCATTTTGCTCATTGCTTTCAACATATCCAACAGAAGGACCGTTGACAGTGGATGCATCTGAACCGCCAGGCCTCATTCGGAACTCACCAGTTGCGTGAGTTTGACCCCACAGGAGCTCCATCTCAGACAGCATATGAATTGGGAAAAGAGAATCCTCACACAGCTTTGCAAGTTCTCGGTTTTCCTGAATATACATTATACAGAAATAGAACTATCAATCTCACAAGATACATTATACAGAAACTAGACTACAAAACAACATGTATTGGTTTGCCTTAATATACATTATACAGAAACTAACCAACCAATCTCACAAGATACATTATACAGAAACTAGAATATAAAACAACATGTGTTGGTTTGCCTTAATATACAGTATACAGAAACTACCCAACCAATTTCACAAGATACATTATACAGAAACTAGACTAAACAACAGGTATCAGTTTGCCTGAATAGACAGTATACAGAAACTACCCAACCAATCTCACAAGATACATTATACAGAAACCAGACTGTATAAAACAGAAGGTATCGGTTTGCCTGAGTATACAGTGTACAGAAACTACCCAACCAATCTCAGAAGATATGTTATTACTCATTGCAGATAATAAATTTAAAGGTGCATGGTGCTTTTCATAATGAAACATGTGAACAAATAAAGAGTATTGAGTACCACTACAAATCAATAACATACTGAAAAGTAGAGTCAGATTAAAGGAAAATTGTCAAAGTACCCTTTTCTGTCGTTCCAGCCACTCAGGAGAGAAAGTCACTTGTTTTGTGTCTGGGTTGAAGCCTAAACCTGTTTCTGACCTCACAAGTTTCTTCCAATTCCTCCACTGACTCTTTAAATGCTCACTCTTGTTCTTGCATTGTCCTTTAGTCAGAAGTGGCACCACACCCCTCATGTCATTCATTCTCTTGGTGACCACACTCCACCGCTGCTTGTACCCAGTAAGTGATCCACTCCTCCCAAGCTGTCTTTGAGCAGCATTGACCATTATACCAAGTAGGTACTCAATTTCATTCAGACTCCACCTAAAAACTGGCCTAGGTCGTTGCAGGTTTTCAGGTTCGTCATCACTATTGTTGTTTTGCCTCTGGTTTTCCATGTTTTATCCACCCTAACTATGGGTAACGCAAGAGAAGGGTAACAACTTTCTGGGTTAATGAATCAAGAACGATGAAAAGCAGACAGACTGCAGGCAAGTAAAATGTTTAACAAGTTTTCTGAGAAATAAACCACAGATCGAGCATAGCGTGGTTCAAGATATGTACGCAACCAAAACGAAAAAAATGAGGGCAGAATAATAACCTAGTAGTGCACACTTTAAACAATGATTCAGAATCAGGAGTGAGAGGTTACGATAACACTCACCCGAATGCAGATGGTTGCGGCTCAAAATGGATCTGCAGACGGATGTGGGACACGAAGAAAAAGAACGAGTCATGTACTACAACAATGTCGAATTGAATTGAGGAGAAGTGGAAGATAATTGTCTGGGAAAATGTAATAGATACGCTCAAATGTAGAAGTGAAGAAGGTAGTTGCGCACCTGGGAGCGGCGATCGATTTTAAGTCGGCGACGTCCTCATCATATTGCGCTGTGTTTAGTGATGAACCTCTGTGTTGAAGATGGCGAAGATGTTGGAATTCTGGAGAACGAAATTTAAGGGAGTGCTTAGGAGATGCGTTAATGAGACGAGTTAAATTCACCTACCAATCCGTACGTGAGTTGCTCAACGGTAATACCCACTTTAATGCGATGATGCATAAGCTAGGGTTGTAGATGACGACATGTATTCTCATCCCAGCGCCGAACAAGATTACGCAGTGAACTGGGTCAATCCAGCCCAATACGGTGAGATGGGGTAATTAAGCCCATAAGAGAACGGGACCTTGGTGTATGTATAGGTTGTATTCCAATTTGGTTTCTACCTTCCCTTAGCTTATCCAAAGCTAGTTACTGACTCACGTCGGGCCACAGGGGCATACGAATGTTATTTCGGTGTGCTTGGGATTACTATATCCGACACACCTTGGGTTTAAGTTAACCGTTCGATATAACTGGACGGTAACGAGGTTGGTAACGAGCTTAGCATGAGATTGGCATTAATCTCTAGGCTCACTATGTATACTAACTATGGTGGAAGGTTCCTTGTGTGAACTGACCTTATGGTGTTTTGTGTTGTTATTGTGCTAGGCAATTTCCCTTGCCATGCTACGATATGTATACGTTAGGTGTTTAAAATGATTGTGATGTTTCATGTGTACGCCGAAACAAGAAAGGTTTTGTTATGTTTTGTTATGTGAGGAATGAGATATGTTGTAGGATATGGAGTGTGTGGATCATGGAAATGAATCCCAGTTTGTGACAAGAGGCGCTTAAGGATAACCCGATTAATGGGTACGTGTCGTTCATTAAGGAAGTAGCTCCGTCTTAGAGGAGAGCCCTCTAGGGTTAAAGGAATCATTGGATGATTTGTTAAGTGTGGATGTGTTGGATATATGTCGAGCCTTATGGTTGGGTGTATGCAAAGTGTTGTGTTTATGGTTTGTATGCATGATTTAAATATATCAACTGCATGCTAAGACGACAATTAGTTGTGCGTGGCCCGGTAGCATGTGGGCTGCGGGATTACCATACCAGCAAAGGTGCTGAGCCCCTTGGGGGCCACCCTTTCTCTCCTTTTCTATTTCAAGTACAAGGAGCTGGAAGCCGTTCGAGAGTAGGACAGGGTAGATGTTTATACATGGGTAGCCATTTAAATGGCGTAAGCATTGTAAGCGTAGTAAGACCGAAATTGTTATCGGCATTAGTTTGTAAATACTCGGTACAGTGGGAATGTATGTATATAATAAATGTTGGAAATGGAATAAGAATTGTATTGTGTAGTTGCTCGGGAATCTAGTCCATCAGACCGATACAATGTACATGTATTAGCCTTGTTAGCCACGTGGGTGGTTAACGGCGTGTAACACCATTGAATTAAGTAATGTGATGAGTTGAGATTTCCGCTGCAGTTTGATGTTAAGTGTACGGTGGTGGTTGGGGTGTTACAGAAGGAACAAATCGTTGAAGCATCATCGTCAGCTGATAAATCAGTACAATGTTGTTGTGGAGGATGCCAAACGAACGAGTAGTTCTTTACTTAGTGGAGGGGGCAAATAGGTTCTGGGTTGCGAGGGCACCACTTAATTTTGACTGTGTGTATCATATTTAATGGATTGTGGACACCCCAATGTTGTAAATTATGTATATGAGTAGGAAGCCTAGGTTCGTATATGGCTGTTCACCCAGTTGAAGATGTCTAGAATTTTTTTTTTTGGGGGGGGGGGGGGGTGGTCGGATTGGGGGTTTGTTTCCAACAACAATGCTAAAAAGTTGGTGGCTTCTTCTATGATGTGTACAACCTCCAAATTGTTTTACACAGGTGGCGGAAGCAATGGCTCTGAATATTGGTCTGCATAATTGTAGTGATTTGGAAATGTTGGTTTTTGTGTGTATAGTGATGTTTGGAAGTGGTCAATGTTGTAAGTCGGAATAGCGAAGTAGATGTAGATGATGGGGTTATTTTGGATAGTTTAAAAAAGGGAAACAAAACATTGTGGAAAAAAAATCAAAATCAATAATCCCTAGTTCATTGAGCTGTTAATATATAAAAAATTATATATATATATACATATATGCGTGTGTATGTATATATATGCATCAACATAGTTGAACAGATCATAAACATAATATACAAAACATACCATAAAACAATATCAATGATAATAAAAACAAATTCTAAAATTCGTTATTGTTAAAGAGATTATAAGACTTCAAAAACGGCATATTGCTTCAAAGGTACTATCACTTACCACCAAGAAGTCATAAAAATTTATTATGTGGTCATACGAAATTGTGATGTAGTCATGTGGTACTAATTCTGTCTGGTTTTGGCCGACATACAGAATTCTATATTGTGTAGAGCTACCTGACCGGACAGTGATGAGCTACTTTCCCGTGCTGTGATGCAGCTACCCGCATCCTCTCCAGCCAATTTTTTTTACCAAACCATCTCGATGCTTCACTTGTAGTCGAAGTGTCTCACTATAGTCATAAAAATCTACTATGTGGTCATACCAAAGTGCGATCTAGTCACGTTGTTTACATGACGTTCGTTATTTGTACTTAAATACACTGTTTATAATTATTCTATTATTCAAACCATTTTATGATATATAAATATGTACAATATTTTGGAAATTACATTACTTAGCTATCTAAATAACAAATATGACGTATGAATTATTTTGTTTTCCCATGATGTTACCATGGATATAATACCCCCCCGAGTTTTAAAACTAGTAGTCATATAGGATAACTAGTCCTCGGTGGTACTACTTATATCGCTTCATTACCCAACAAATTTGTATTTCACCTACAAATACGTCAAATCAGATGCTTTACACAATTTATATTTTTGTAAAGTGTAAAATAACAAATACGATTATTTGGAGCTAATGCAATTATAGATACAGTGCTAAGCCGCTAATGATTTCGGTCGGGTTTTGGTGGGATATCCATACAACCCTTATCGGGTTTGGCCCATAATGTAGTTAGCCCACAGCCAAAATTTTGTACTTTCATATTTGTCTATAAATACCACAAGTTTGCTTACTATTACCAAAAACCCCGAGAATTTGAGATTCCTGTGTAAGTCTAACCACTTCCCCCCGCCAGACTATCTACTTAATTACACTCCTCTAAGTAATTGCATATTTCTTAAATGTTAGTGTTTTTTATTGTCTCATTCATGGTCTCTCTAACAACATAGGTTGTGATCAGGTTGACCAGCTCCATCATGGCTTCAAGGAAGCGTACCCATGCATCGATAGGCTTACATGCGGAGCCAAAACACTATCCCCATTTGAGGAATTTGACAGGTACTTAGAAGAGAAGGTCCTGTCCGAAAAAAAGGTCAAGATGTCATTGTTCATGTGGAATGAGAATAAAAAAAGCGCAACACGGCTGCAGGTTCAGTTGGCAAACCTCCTCCTTGGCATGGCCCCAAACGAGCACAAGCTTATGTTTCATGAGGCGGAGTGTGTGTCGATGCCTGTATTGCACTTCTGGTAACTGGATTCCAACCATTCATGGACACCGTTTACGATTATGTGCAGACGGCGTCCCATCTTCACTATGTCAATAAGAGGTCTCAATTATTCAGCGTTGAACTCAGGAAAAGGGCAGAGTTGGACCATGACTCGTCAAGGTCTAAACTCGGGTTATATGTGGGTACAAGTGGTTCACGGAAGGCACGTCGTCAATTACAATTCCCTAAGTGTAATTGATGATAATTTGTCATTTGTAGGTGGTTAATATTTTTGAAATATCAATTTCAGCAATGTAAACGTCAATGGCTGTTCATGACTGGGACTATTGACTAAGTACCATGTGAACTTAGTGATTGCTAATGGTTTTGTAATATATTATGTGCTTAGTTATTTACTAAATCATGGAACAACAACTAAGCGGGATTGATCTTCTCCTACAAAGTGACAATGTTAGATATCTGCTGTTACAGTTTGGCAATTTTTTTTTTGTAACGCTAGTACATATTCCCTTTAATTTTTACTACTGATAAGAAGATTGGCCAAGTCTGGACAAAATACAGCAGTTAGGGGTGTTAATGTTAAGGTTAACCCGGTAATACGGTTGTTAAAAATTTGATACCGTTACCATTCCATTTACATCGATCGGTTAACCGTATTCAGGTTAACCATTTGAAGCGGTTAGTAACTTAGGTAAATCGAAACCGGGTGTAGATTGTGTTCTATGTAAATAACATTGAGTAATGATAACAAACTAGATAAAAGTGTGCAAATAAAAACAATTAAAAAACTAGAAAGCACCAAGCATTTTATATCATGTCCAAGCATTAGTTTATATTAACACAAATATTGAATCCACTATTATACAATGCTCAATCATCTAATAAATTCATTATAAAATATTTAAACTACACATTTATAATCGAAATGACACGAAACAATCCAATATAAGACAAAATCAATTCACGTAGATTCGCACGACACATTTTACAAGATGCTTTATCAACTAAGTGATAGTAAAATACATCTCAGAAGATGTAACAGAACATAATTACAATATACATTATCTATAATGCTTATCTTGCTCTTCAATGCACATAATATATTACGTCATATATAAGGAGTGTCCTTTTTCTAGATTCTAGGTTATATGTGTTCAAGTTATCAAAATATAAGTTAAAGGATATACAAAAGACTAGCACATAGCAAATAATATTAAAGTATGAAAAACCAAAATTGA
This sequence comes from Limonium bicolor, assembly GCA_023374045.1. Classification (NCBI taxonomy): domain Eukaryota; kingdom Viridiplantae; phylum Streptophyta; class Magnoliopsida; order Caryophyllales; family Plumbaginaceae; genus Limonium; species Limonium bicolor. The sequence goes on from JAIOTZ010000629.1 coordinate 36,656, forward strand.
TGACTATATGTATATATAAATATATAGTTATACATATATTATTGGAAATAACCACGGTTAACCACGGTATAAAGTTACATGCTCTTACCTAAACCGCATTTCTCTAATAATAACGGTACACTCGTTAACCAGTACGGTTAACCGGTTACACGGTACGGTGTAAACAGGTTTCAGTGCGGTACCGCGGTAACAGGTTTTTTTGGGCACCCCTAACAGCAGTTGAACTCGAATCAAGTATTGCAAGGCAGTAGCAACTACAACTTTGGAAAAAATTCCCCACGTCTTGTATTGTATGTTGGTGTAATTCTCATCGTATTCAGGGTTATGTGTTCCTAAACATAGTGAGATTAAAACACAAAAAGACAAATTTGCACAATGCCCTTTGTTAAAAATTGTTAACCTAAACTGATAACAGACTCGACTATTGTTAACCTAAACTGATAACAGACTCGTCATCCCATAGTCAAGTAATGACGACTTAGACACGTATTTATAGGGTTTGACTGCTCAGGTAGTCGTATCTCTTGTATGCCCGGTAGTCCGCCTCTATGCAAGTAGGTAGCCGTAGTCAAGTAACGACGATGGGTTGTTCGCTGTGAGCGATTTCTAGATTAATCAGTTTTGGAAGAATGTGCATAACAAGTGGCAGTGTATAACTGGTTAAAATTTTATAAACTGAGGATGTGTCAGGTTACCATAGGATAACCATAGTCAACTTTATTGTAAAGCAGCTTTTGCTGCGTTTGATAGCTCGGAGCGAACGACGCCTAAGCTTAGACACCTTTTTCATACGGTTTGACAGCGTAGGTAGACGTATCTCTAGAAAGACAGGTAGTCCGCCTCTATGCAAGTAGGTAGCCATGGTCGGTTGACCAGAATCCATAAGGGGTTGTTCGAACTTTCTTCACCAAGCTTTATGATTAATGTAACTATAGTTAAGGAATACAAGTTTGACAAGTGTACCATGGTTTGATGTTGTTATACTATCTACTTGACATGTGAGTGAGAGGTATACAGAATGAGATTAATGTCCACAAATAGCAAAAGAACAGACACTGGGCCCGTTCGAGCTTTGTTCATAAATCTTATAAACAAGCTTTATGATTAATCTTACTGTAGTTAAGGAATAAAAAGTTTGAAAAGTGTACCATGGTTTGATATGTAGCAAATATTTATTTGACATTTGGTAGTGAGATGAATACAAAATGAGATTAATAGTATTATTTTTTTAAAATGAGCTAGGACCCGAAATTGGGTACTGTTATCGCAACACACTTAGAAGTACTGAAAGAAAAAAATAAAAAATAACCTGGTTAGCAACAGGAGACGAAAGCAAACGAAGGTACTAGGTAGGGCAGAAGTATGGGTTATGTAGTTGTAATTATGAGTTTTATAAAAATGATTACATCATGTCAGTATGCGGGCCCCTGCCTATTAATTGGGTAGTTGATATGTAGCACCGTACCTGTACGAAATACTAATGGATACAGACAGTTTACAAAATCGCTTGCGCGACCTAAGTTATTTTGTATTGTTGGAAAATTTCATGGAATGGCACTAGAATTTTTTGCTTATTCATGAAATGCCTTTGTAAAAGAAAGTTACGAAATAGTGTGAAAACCATTATTTTTATTTTTTTAGATACTTCAACAGCAAAATATAATTTACCGTTTGAACTTTGAACACGTAAGTTCTAGCAACCTTTCTGTTAATTCAGACCATTTAACTGCCAGACATTTTTCAAATTAGGTCTACTAATTTAAATTATTTAATTATATTACGTCTTAATGAATAATTTCATATCTTAAGACATTTAGAATATTCATGAAAATGATATTATATGAAATAATATTTTGTAGATGGCAAAAGGTACTATGTAATAAAGTTAATACAAAACATATTGCAAATGTATTAAATATTTGTATCGTTGTTAGTTTAAAATGTAATTTAGTTTACTTTGGATAATCTACTGACACAGGGAGAAAAAATACTAGTATAACTTTAAGATGAGTGTTGTAAATTGTGGTAGTTAATTGATAGAAATTAGTAAAAAGATTAATAAAAACTATGTTTTCAGAACTATATATTTATGTTTGATAGTAGTGAATAATTTTTTAAAAAATATAAAATATATTTACCTTTTGTCAAAAAATTACATAGTTCATATATTTACTACTGTTATTTTTGGAAATATGAAAAAAACTCATTGAAATTTTTAGTTATTTGTGTTTTTACAGTGGCATTTCAAGATTTTGCCAAAAATATACTCATATCTATTGAAATTTCCCTGTTTCGTTTAAAAAAACTCGTTGAATTGGTAAGCGTGACAACTCGAACTTACTCATTCCGTCATTCGTTTTATGGGGAAACTGCGACTATTTGTTGTCATGATGAAAATGTGCTGAACTTGAAATAAAATACTGGTATTCACTTTTCTTGGATTAGTAACCGTGTCATTTCAGTTTAATATCTGCAAGACGTTTTTATGGGGAAACTGCGACGATTTCTTGTCATGATGGGCAAAATGTACTAAATTAAAATTGAAATAGTATTCACTTTTATTGGATTAGTAAGCGTGTCATATCAATTTAATGTCTGCACTTTTGTCTGTTCGAAGCCACCCTCTGCGTAGATATCACTGGTCCTGACCTTCCGGCTGTCAATTCACCGTCACTGAGGCGCCCCCTTAATAAATGGAAGCAAACGAAACTACAAATGTATTAGTACTAGTTTACTACTTTTGATTAAAGTTCTCTATAGTGGGGCTGTGGCGGGGGGCTACAGTTTTCGTCTTTGGGTTGGGCCGGTACATGGACCTGCAGGCCCAATTTTTTCATTCTCGCAAACTATTAATTTTAATCTTAATAATTAGTGTTAAACTTATGAACAAATATTATGAAACTACTGGAATTTAAAAAAACACACACATAGGAAAATCATATAGAACTGGCTGAAAATTATATTAACTATGTATAATTTAAATGTAACTGCCCCCAATTTTGGTGTAGAGGGCCCTTATATTTTTAAACAATGGCTGGTTGGGAGTGATTGTCAGATGTGAACACTATTATGAACAACTCGGTATTAAATTGAAAAATACATGCATTCCCGTAGCATCAACTATGCATTTTTACGAGAATACCGAAAAATAACTTGAGTGATGTGGTGAATTTCTTTCTTATTATATGTTTTTGTAAAAAAAGATTATGTGCATAACTTAATTGCGGTTAAACTCGAAGCGGCTCTTTTATAACAATTGTTTAGTCAGTCATTGACTCACCCCGTCCCTAAGTCTAACCATTTTTCTCTGTATTTACGACTATGGCCGACCGTCGTCATTGCGTTTTGCCCACTCCACAACAAGGGAATAGAATGATGAGCCGAGGCAATCGAATGAATGATCTCGGTGACGATGAGTTCCCAATGGCTATCGCGCGAATTCTTTGCCCCACAAGAATTGAAGCCACTAAACTTAAATTGTATATATATATACAATGGAAGTTACTTGCCAAGGTAGAGGTGAGAGAGATTTCCAAAAATAGATTCACCATACGGGTTTACGATCCAACCGAGTTCAAGAAAACAATAGAAATGGGTCGTGGCACTACCATCAGCGAGCGATGTTGGTTCAGAAAGCAGTATCGTCAACAAAACTCGATGCTCAAATCCCTACCTCCATGAACGTGTGGGTTCGATTTGCTGACGTCCCCTGATAAAGAGACAGACACAAATGCATGTTATCTCGCCATGAAGATTGGTAAAGCAATAAGGTCTGAAGTTCTGGGCGGAGAAGGGTTAGACAATCGTCGATGCCACGCTTGCGTCAGAATGAACACGCTTGAACCACTGGCGAGTAAACTATCGGTGTAGGCATGGGAATTAGATTTTCAGGTGACTCTTTTATATGAGGAACTTCCCATATTTTGCTATAATTGTGGTATGCTTGATCACTCCCTCAATGAATGTAAAAAGAAACGTGTCACTGTCAATAATCGCGACGGATTCGGTCCTTGGATGCGTTGGAACAGTGAAGAATGTTCCGACGACGTTGATAGTAGAGCTTTGAAGGAGGAATTTAATACTGTTAGTATCCCTTTTGAATGGCGCCTACCCTGGAATCCTCCTCCATACCCGGACATGTTCCCATCTGGTGATAGGATTGAAGTTCCTCCGATTCCTCGGATTCCTCTCCACCTCGAGACCACTACGACAACCACCCCTACCACCGACGATGCTGACGAGGATACATCAACGTAAGTCTGAAACTTTTTTGTTAACAACATACCCTTAATTAGCTAAATGCCTTCAAACTGTATTCAACAGATTTCTGTTCCGAATCCTGGTCCCCTTATGTTTGTGTGTTATGACAGTGACAATGAAGACTGAAGATCATGCCACCATGTTGTCACATTGTATAGCATTTTCTGTAATTGTATTAGTTATTTTGCGCCGGTAATGTAGCTGTTAATCAAGACTTTGTTTTGCATTCACTCCATTTTGCCTTTGGACTATGGTGTGACTTTTGAAACGTGATGAAACTTCTGTATTCTCTTCACTATAATTGCACTGTATCATTTGTGGGGACTGGAATATAAACCAAACCGAAGTGGCTGTTTGCTGACTGTTAACTGGTTTGCTATACATAAGTAATTATAAGTATGTAGACAAATTGTGGTTTATGACTATATTGTGCTTTACACAAATTGTGGTTTGTACGCTAACAGGAAATGATGGGTTTTAACCTTCGAATTAGATAGTTGAGGTTGGACTTGATTTGCAGAGCTAGGGGGATCGATTTAATGTAGGTACTATTAATGCGATTGGGCTATAGTAGAGAAATATTGTAAATAACATGAAGTGGAAGCTGGGTTAACCGAATGATTACAATATATGTAACATTAAGTATAAGGATTTTAATATATACGTCTATATAAATAAAGAGTAAAGAAATTTTTATTCAAGAAAAAATAGAGAAGAAATCAACAAATGGTGCCATAGGTTTTGAATAGAACCGGCACAACGTGACTAGATCACACTTTGGTATGACCACATAGTAGATTTTTATGACTAGATGGTGATACACTTCGACTATAAGTCAAGCATGGAGAGGGTTTGGCAAAATATGAGCCTTCGGGTAGCTCCATCACTGGACGGGAAAGTAGCTCAGCACTGTCAGGTCGGGTAGCTCTAGACAGTATATAATTCTGTATGTCGGCCAAAAAACTGGAACTGATGAGTGACACGTGACTAGATCATGCTTTGGCATGACCAGTGAGTTAAGTCTTGTGATAAGATGGTGGCAGACCTCCGCAATTGGTCATGTATTAAAAGGTTAAGAGAGTAAAAGTTATCCTATCTGACAAGTCATTTTTAAAACCTGTTGGGGGTATTGTATCGGTGATTAAATTTGTGAAAGAAAATAATTCATACGTGATATTTATTAGTATTTAGATAGGTAATGTTATTTCTGATATATGTTAAATATATATCATAAACTGCTTTGAATAATAGAATAATTATAAATATTGTATTTAAGTTACAAATAACGAATTTCATGTGCACCGTGACTAGATCACACTTTGGTATGACCACAAGTAGATTTTTATGACTAGATGTTGATACACTTCACTATAAGTCAAGCATGGACAGGTTTGGCAAAATATGAGATTTAGGGTAGCTGCATCACAGGACGGGAAAGTAGCTCAGCAATGTGCGCTTGGGTAGCTCTAGACAGTATAAAATTATGTATGTCGGCCAAAAAACTGGAACTGATGAGTGACACGTGACTAGATCATGCTTTGGTTACATAGGGTGACACGAGACAGCACTGCCTTACGATTCTGTTGTACACAGCAAGAGAGATCCAACATGAGGCAATCAACACATATTAGTTTCTTAAAAAATACAACATCTAGTAACAAGCAACAGAGCTCCAGTTTTTTGCTGCCGATTTGAGCTTCTTCCAGGCTCCAGCCCTTGTCCAAAGTTCCTACAGCAGAAATAAAAACAAAATGCAAAAAAAGCTTTAAATTTTGTAAGACACTGAAAGATGTAAACCTGGCTGCAAGCAGAGCCTCACTTATCTGAGAACAAATCTAACAGAGGAGGAACATGGGAAGACAACTCAAGTAACACCAGTAGCAATGTAGGAGCAGCAACAGTAGCAATGTAACAGAAATGAGATGGAGGATCAGCAGCAGCAGCAGTAGCACTAGCAATGTAGCTGCATGTAGTATCATACTATCATGTACAGACAAAAACACACAAATTAAGTACAATAGAATACCGGTTGCAGCAGCATGTACACACTCACACTACCAACAAGATATAAAAAACCCTAATTGACAGATCCCACAATGATGACAGATCCATAGGTTTGATATGCAGCAGCAGCTCATAGTAGTCATTAACAACTAACAAGTGTCAATCATAACGGTGATCAACTCTGTCAAGTGACTATCTACATTTATGATCAATCTCTATAGTTAAAAAGGTACCTTTATCTTCTTCAGCGTTCCTTTAAAGCCATTCCTTCCAAGAGGTAGATCAAAGTTTCTTCCTCATCACATAATAATATGTTACTATCACACAAATTCAATCAAATTCATCCAAAGAATTCTCTAATTGTAGCCTAATAGACAGCAAAAGAAACAAGCTGGTTAGTTACAAACTAATAATAAACGAAGAAAGAACAACAGAATAACCCAAAGAATGCAAGACAAGAAACAAGGAACTAACTATGATTGTTCTTGAACAGAAAACTAGCACCAGAAATACTCAAAACGCAAAACAGACCATGAACTCAGTTCATTAACCACATAATCAGACCATGAACTCATTATTAATAGCACACTTAATTATACATATGATGCTCAATTTATTTACCAATTAAACAGTGTAACTAAAAGACAACAAAATAGACCATGAACTATAATGTAACAAGAGAGAAGAACTATGTCCAGAATAAACGACGAAAGAAAAACTGAACAATCCAAAGAATGCAAAGCAAGAAACAAGGATCTAATTATGATTGTTCTTGAACAGAAAACTAGCACCAGAAATACTCAAACTGCTAAACAGACCTTGAACTCAGTTTATTGACCAATTAAACAGACCGTGAACTCATTATTAATTGCACACCTAATTATTCAAATGATGCTCAGTTTATTGACCACAAACTTACAATAAACGATGAAAGAATAACGGAACAACCCAAAGAATGCAACACTAACCAGGATCTAATTATGACTGTACTAGAAAAGAAAAGTAGCACCAGAAATACTCAAACCGCAAAACAGACAATGAACTCAGTTTATTGACCAATTAAACAGACCATGGACTCATTATTAATTGCACACTTAATTATTCATATGATGCTCAGTTTATTGACCAATTAAACAGTGTAACTTAATAGTACAAAAAACTCCAAAGAGTATAGTTTAGCAAAATAGTTTTCAATAAAAATAAAGTGTGCTCAGTTTTTAGACAAATCCCAGAGCAGTGCTGGCCGGTTAAATTGCCATGTTGATAGTTTCTGTGGTTATTTAGACACGTAATTATTTTTTCTAGTGTAACACCCCAACTACAACCATACACTTAACAACACATTGCAGCGGAAAGTCAACTCATCACATTACATAACCCAATGGTGTTACACGCCGTTAACCACCCACGTGGCTAACAAGGCTAATACATTATGTTTATCGGTCTTGTGACCAGATTTCCGAGCAACTATACAATACATCCTCATTCAATTTCCAACATTTATTATACATACACGTTCCAACTGTACCGAGTATCACAAACTGATGCCGATAACAGTCTCGGTCTTACTACACCTACTATACATGTACAACTTAAAAGATTACCCATGTACAACGACTACCCCGTCCTACTCTCAACGGCTTCCAGCTCTTCGTACCTGAAATAAGAAAAGAGAGAAAGGGTGGCCCCCAAGGGCTCAGCACCTTTGCTGGTATGGTAATCCCGCAGCCCACATGCTACCGGGCCACGCACAACTAATTGTCGTCTTAGCATGCGATTGATTATATTTAAATCATGCATGCAACTATAACACACAACACAAAACATTTCGCCTCATGGGCTCAACAAACGGATAATACATCCTTACTTGATAAGTCACTCATGGTATTCATTATCCCTAGAGTGTTCCTCCTCTAATGGAGCTACTTTCCTTAATAGACGACCACTTACCCTTAAATCGGGTTATCCTTAAACGCCTCTTATCACAAACTGGGATTCATTTCCATGATCCTCACACTCCATATCTTACAACATATCACATCCTCACATAACAAACATAACAACACTTTTCACGTTTCGACGTGCACATGATAACATCGCAATAGGAATTGCATTACAACAACATCACATAACATAACAGGAACGGTCCTCTTAGGAACCGACCCAACATAGTTAATTCACTGGTGAGCCTAGAGAATGGTGTCATCCTCGTGGTAAGCTCGTTATACAATCAACAACAACACTCATTACCCGTCCTTAATAGTCGGACAAGTAACTTAAGTTAAGATGGTTCGGGTTTGGAGGCCCGAACACACCACACAAACACATGTTCCCCTAGACCAATCATAAGTCAGAATAGGAAAGCTTTGGAGTAAGCTTGTGGGAGATTGAAGACCGGGAAAGGGAACTCAATCTTAACATACAAGAGGGTCGAACCTGGAATGACAACGACCCCCATCCTCACACGCGTGGCCGGAACATGACCGGACTCCTCACCCCCCATTAGTACATATACTTATAAATAAGTAGTTAGAGATCCATTATGGAGCCTACCACATCCACACACCATACGGTATCATAACCGAGTTAAGCACACAAGGGAGGTTCACACACTTGCATACAACAACAATATCCAACTAACTCACACATAGCCGTGGTTAGAACATTCCCAAGGTTGGGTCGTTAACTCCAATACCGATCTCTCGTGTTCCTAGTTCTAGTTAGCTAACTTTAACACTTATTTGAGGTTAAACGGTTATAGAGACCAGATGCGCCACATAAATGAATTACTATAACTCATTACATGTTTTAATCTTACAAGGTGGCAAACACTCAGAAAAACACATTGGCATACAAGCCGGTGTAATCCGGTAGGACACAGGTTGCAAGAAAACCATACATTCCCCGGAGTCCATTTACCATGTCCACTTACGTTCCTCGAACAATTCTCGAACAACTGGCACATTAAAGTTACCTTCATTAACATTGGGGTAATATGTTTGTGTAACGTCGAATGACAATAGTTAAACCCCGTTACTAGTTAAATATCTTTACATTTTTAACATGTTTCACTCTTTCATTTTACTTCAACTTTTCACCCACCAAATTGTGACTATAACTCACCTAACATGTCCTACACAACCTTATAACATCATTTTCCATCAATCCCCATCATTAGACATCTTTTAATAACCTAAAACCATGTTTTTATAGTGGTCGGACTTGGTCCTCTTCTCAAGTCCGGACCATATGCTAACTCAAGTCTCGCCTTTTAAAAGGGGTGGTCCGGGACCTTATACAAGGCCTAAGTCCCGACCACATCCTTATGTGACTCTCGGCCTATTTTACACCCCTTGTCCGGGACTAGAACCATGACCTAGGTCCCGGACCAAAGCTACAGACTGGTAAAATTGCATTTTTCAAACCTTGTTGCATTATCTCCCACCTCCATTAATTGTATAAACTTACCTAATGTTCTAGGTATATCTAATGTCCAAATATCATCTTTAACACTCCTAATTCTATGTTTGACTTGTTACTCATTTCCACCCAAAATCTCATAACACTTGTAACATTTCCTTTTGGTTTTCCAATGGTGTTTCACACCTTAAATGACCCTACACTAAAATGCTTCCTCACCCTTATAACATCATCCTCCAAGCATCTCCTCTTACTACCAAATCCTCTTTTCACAACTTCTTGATATTCCTTCTCACAACCCTCACCCTAACATCATTCTCTCCTTATTCAT
>JAIOTZ010000630.1:0-46666 GCA_023374045.1 Limonium bicolor
AGTCACTAGGACCGACGCATAGAAATGCAAGGTCATACAAGTAAAGAACACTTGTACTGAACCAGGAGAACTGGTAATTCAGAAGCTATTGACAACAGAGGAAGTACTACAAAAGTAGTGACTTAACCTCGCCCGACAATAAGTCGGAGGAGCTTAACGAATAATCGTGGAAGCATAAATAGCATGTGCAGTAGATTACCAGAGAGCTGGTTATAAATCTAAACTCGTTGAGTTCAAGCACGGTAAAAGAATACCGCATTTGTTAGTAAACCTTATTCCCATAATAGACGGATAAGAAGGTGATGTATAGCACATTAATGATAACACGAAGGGTAAGTAACCCAAGCTATCAGGGTCGCGCAGCAGAAGCTAGTGGGCCCTAGCTAGGAGACAATATACCTAGTGAGTATAATACAATGGCTATTAATGCCTTGAAGCCGATAGGCTAGAACGAATTAACGATGAGTTAAATAAACTCATATAGGAACTCTTGGTGCAAAGACTAAACCATTGGTATGGTTAAGACCCTTTGACCAGAGCATATTCTATAGTATACCGTAGTGAAGCTAAACGCTTCAGTTTGCCCAAACTGATTAAACCAATGTTTAATAATAATAACATATGGTAGATTACGTGGGCGTAATCCCTTTTAAGGGGGGTAGAGCGAAAACCGCTTAATGTAAGTTTTGTGAATAAAACACATAAACCATAATGTGCATAGCACAAATGAGAACCAAATTGATGATTGATACTATGTTAAATAAACATAAGTACTCATTCACATTGTAATTATGGTAATTAGGCATTAGACATGCAAATACCATAGGAGGAGTATACCCATCTTGTAACACCAATGTAAGAGTATTAGTAAAAGAAAAGTAATGAGTAGTGGACGGAGCTCCACAAGTATTGTAACCTTTGAAGAAGTAGTACGAAATGAATGAGGATAGTAGAGAATGAAATTATGAGTAGTGGAATCGTAAGTAAAATATTTGAAACAATTGAAGTCAACTAAATCTTATAATGTAGTATTCCTTAGTTAGAATATAGGATATGATGGTGAGTAATGGATGGAAGTAGTGAAGGTTGATGAAATGAGCATTAGGATTGAACCATGGAGTAAAGCATTTGGGAATAGAGTGAGGATGATTGATGGACTGATTCCATCCTTGGAGATGTATGAATTCGTAATCACGACTAGAAAGAATAAAAAGATAGAAAATGAAAACAATTAAATTATTTGTTTGGTTGAACCTGATGTGGGAAGTCGAACTTGATCCTGATCAGATCAAGGGAAACCGAACACAAATTGGGGTGGAAAGATAGTTCAACACTGATGCTGATCACATCAGGGTCGAATGATTCTTGAAGCTCCCCTCAAGTGGTCACAAGAATCACACATAGGATAGAAGTAATGAACATAAATTGGAATTGGAGTTGTATGTTTTAGAAGGATTTCTATGTAGCCGTGGGGAAGATTTCCTTAGACTGGGACTAAGTATTTGTTGGAAGCTGGTATGGGAGAAGATAGTAGTATATTACGTTGTATTATTCCAAGGGCAGCGGGACATAGAGGAGTCCCGTGTCTAGAGGACCTGAGCGCCTGCGGGATTGGAATGTGTATTGCATCGCTTTGGGGATAGCCTTGCATTGTATGTAGGTATAAATTTGGTAATGAGGAACCGGATGGTCGGTAGTAGTGCGGATCAGAGTAATTATTGTACATTGGTATGGTATGGAAAGGAGAAACCTTGAGTAACTGATTTGGGATTAGTAAGGAGGAAGAACGTATGGCTTTGGTATTGGACACGTAAGAATGAGTAAGCATTGTAAACCCATAACCTCGAACAACTTTGAGGACAAAGTTCCTAAGGGGGGTAGATTGAAATACCCCGAACTTAAACATAAGGATTAAAATTAATCTAATACGTATTTAAGGACCTAATGGTACCTAATTAATACTAGTAAGGAAAAATAAATCCAAAAGAAATAAAGAAACGCTTAAAAAGCGGAAAACGCTAAATAAGCGTTAAATAACCATAGGAGGTATGAGACCTCGGTTAGAGAGTATATGGATTCTAAAGGCTTAACAAGGCCTAAATATATATGGGAACGACTCCCGAAGAAAACGGATCCTTAAAACGGATTAAAGCCACTAACGAACCTTAAAGCGCGTTTTTCGAGGTAACCGGGAAAACGTGACTTTAAGCGGGTCAAATAGACTCGTAACAATTTTGGTCAACTAAATAATCATTAATAAATATTAGTGAAGCTTTAGAACCAATAAAATCAATAAAACGAGAAGTTAGTAAAAATTGTCAAAAACGGGAAGTTGTGGGGTAGAAACGTAAATAACACAAACTTATGTGTCCAATATTGTAAATAGAATTTTAGAAACCCATATGGGTCTGTGTGTGTCCGATTTGGACCTCCCCTCACACTCCCTCACACACTCCTCTCATACACTAACAAACAAAATAATAAACAACCCACTCACCTTTATTCTCCTCTCCTCCCTATTCTCTCTTCTCTCACGTACCCACTCCCTCTCTTTTCTCTGATTCCCTTCTTCTTCCTCCTCCAGCGACAACAATGGGGAAAGGGAAACACTCACCAAAAACCTCACTTCTCTCCTCTTATTGAGTGCCCATACTTGCTCCAAAAATTATAAAAACTACACCATTAGAATCCCCTCATCAAGTAGAGCATTCCTATCTTTTCAAAATTCGAAAAGGAGCACTTTCATCTCCATGGGTATGGAGCATTTGGAGCTTCAAGACTACCACTAGAACCACCTTGTTCTCCTTGTTCTAATGAGGTAAAAATATTCTTAAAAACTTCATCTTTTTCTAGCCTTATGGGCAAAACGAAAATTTAGCTAAACCCTTGTTTGGTTCCTTTTGTACCTAGCCGATTTTGGCATCTTGGTGGAGTTGGAAACTTGTTCTTGAACCACTCCAAGCTTCATTTACACCCTTGCAAGGTAATGATAATTCTAAACCCTAAAACCTACTTAAAGCTTAATAATAGCTAGGGTTAGTTTTTAGTGTATTGAAATGTGTATGTATATGGGTTGTAGAGTAGAGAATTTGTGTTGGCTAAACCGGTGGAGAAAGAGAGGAAGGAAGAAGAAAGAAGGAGAAAGAAAATCTAGAGGAGAAACAAGGTAAGAATGCTCTTTTGTGTAGCTTGGTAATGAGTAATGTAACAGATTTTTAGAAATGAAAATGTGTATTGTAAAATGGCAATGTATTAGTAGTGTAATGTGTAGAAGAATATAAGTATCTTGAAGCCTTAAAAGACATTTAAAAACTGTCACAATTGGATTGGGAATGAGATGTTGAGTGCAGGAATTTTTAAGAGTGTTTTAGTATTGGAATCGTGTATGGGACCTTGTATATTGTTTTGTGTGAAAAGGTGAAATAAGTATTGAATTGTGAACTAGAATATGTGGTGAGAGTGTAAAAATATAGGGGAGGTTATGGCAAATTTTTGGTAGGAAATGTACACTTATGGATGACTTGGTGAATGGGAGAACCAAGGTGTGTATTGGAGTTGGTAGACATGTTTAGTAGTGATGAAGAGGTAGTTGTAGTATGAGAAACAAGAGGTGTGAAAATCTATAGCAAAAGGGTATAAGGATGTATGGAGAAGTTAGGAAAAATTAGTGTGTAAGAATTGGTAAAAAGAGTGTTGGACTTGGGTATAGATATTGTAGTTGTTGGAGATGTATTTGGGATGCTAGGAGTGACATTGGTAGAGGAAGTATTGAATGGTAGAAGTGAGTTAGAAATCTGTAGCATAGGTAAAACAAAAACTGTTACATTGGTTGGAAAAGAAGTGAGGAATTTTGTAGGATTGATTGATGGATTTAGTAAAGAATTTGGGGATGAACTAAGGCAATTTGGAGGGCCTAGGTAGTGTTCAAACATGTGGGATTACTGTAAGAAGATTGGAGAAACAATGGGTAAAGTATAGAACTGAAAACAGAAATAAAAATGCAAATACTGGGCCGGACCGACCTTGGGACCGAACTTGCAAGGTCGGTCGAGCCCAGATTTACAAAGACGGGAAAGCTTCTGGAATGGACCGAACTTGCAACCGGACTTGCAAGTTCGGTCGGACCAGAGAAATTCTCCCGTCTGTAACTTACTGGAATGGACCGACCTTGCGACCGGACTTGCAAGGTCGGTCGACGCAAAATTTTTCTGTCTTGTAACTTACTGGAATGGACCGACCTTGCGACCGGACTTGCAAGGTCGGTCGATGCAAAATTTTTCCGTCTTGTAACTTACTGGAATGGACCGACCTTGCGACCGGACTTGCAAGGTCGGTCGGGCTAAAATTTTCCGTTAAGTAACTCACTGGAATGGACCGACCTTGGGACCGGACTTGCAAGGTCGGTCGGCCCTGGAATTTTCACCCGATGTAGCCTACTGACTTGGACCGAACTTGCAAGGTCGGTCGCAAGTTCGGTCGGGTCAAAACTTACAAAAAAAACTATAAGACTATGGTTAGTATATGTATGTATGTATATGTATACCCACCTATACATATGTACATATATAGGTAAGTAAACCATTGTTAAGCAATGAAAAGTAAGTAAATAAAATGTAAGTATAAGAATGTGAAGACTTAGTAAGTATGAGTTAGGAAGCGTAAGGGTAACGAATTAAATTAATGATAGTTAGATTAATTATTCGGTTGTATGTATATCATAGGATTTGAATTGTGAACACCGGAGGAACGGGATACAAGTACAACGGTGAAAGGTATGATTTCTTCATGCCCTGTATCCTAATCTGGTTACCCCGATTTGTGTGCTTATTTGATCACCTAATAAGATAAATGCATGAATCGGACTATATTGCACTTACTTGTGCTTGTTTACATTGTTCTTGATATTTGTCTCGAACAATAGTTTGTATAATTCATGAAACATATGAATATGAAGCGTATTGTATTCTGTAGTGTACGTGTATATTGTAATGCATGTTGTATGGATGTGTATACGAGTCTTGTATTGTATTATCGTGGCTTGTATGGATGACTTCTGCTAATTCCTAACTACCTAACTCCTAACTTAAGTGAGAAAACCGGAATGAGTAGAAGTCCGATATAGCTTCGGCCACGCGTGAGGATGCGGAGTCACAAGAGGTTGGCTGCAATTCCTGACTCTTAAACTGGTCCGCGGCCCAAATCCCTTAAATGGGTAGCATCCCGGATTGGTGAGTCAAGTAAATCCCGGAGGTGGGACGGTGTAGTCCCCAGGGCCGGAGGTCCCGACGACTTAACTTGAGTAAGAGTAAGTAAGTATGGATCCGTAAGTATGTATGAGTATGTATGCGTATGTATGAAGTAACGAGTAAAAGAGTAATCTCCACCCGATTAACCCGGTGGACCAATGAAGCTAACAAGAACTGTATCCTGTGTATGTGTAATTCGGAAAAAGGTAAGTATGTATTGAATGGTTATGTTGTACTTCGTGTATGAACTGAAGTGTATGTATGTGTGTATGACTTGCGTAGTGTATTGTAACATTGTGTATAAGAGCATGTATGCATGTATGTTTGTATGAAAACGAACCGCATGTATTCGACCAAGTGGTCGGCGTACCCTCACTAGTACGCGGGGTATGCGGTTATCATGCTCGGCGAAAGCTGACCCCTTCGGGGGACATTTTTTAGTGTGCAGGTACCCGAAGCGAATATGGCCAAGGAAGAGACCGGAGGCACACCCTTGTACATAGAAAGTAAGTAGTTGTGAGGAAATGGGTAGATGTAGACTCTTAGAGAGTATGTATGGACTTGGAAGGGACATTATAAATGTATAAGGATCCTAGTAGACTCGGTGAAGTATATTGTATTGTATGGATTGAGGAGGAGTAAGTATTGAATGGAGCATTGTTGTATTTGATTGATGAATGGAGTATGTATTATAGATGTGTAGTACTCGGGATTCCGGTCCATCAGACCGATGCTGTATGTAGAAGTAGCAGCCTCGTTAGTCACGTGGGTGACTAACGGCATTGTATCACCCACATTATGTAAGTATTTATCCGTTGTGTGTACCTGAGGTGTAAGGAGATTGGACGGTAAGCACTGTATTAATGGTAGGGGTGTTACAGTTTCTTTTGTGTTAAAGTAGTGATGTAACATTAGTTGTCTTCAGTCTTCGAACAAAGAAGGTATTCAATTTGTTATCATGGTTTTAACTCAATTATTTATACTCGATATTTGCAAATACAACTTTGCACTAAGTCTTCATTTTTGCATGATTTCAGGTTCAACGACACTCAAAAGTTCTCTCTGTAGTGGTGATGAAGGTAATATATGTTAGCAGCTAAATGATGGAATTGTGTCGGAAAAAATTGTATTCCAACCACTCTTGTTTTTTCATTGCTAATATTTATCCCCTGTTGGTAGTAGAATAATATGCAACTAGCGAATCAAGATAAACTAACCGAATTAGATTAAGTTTTAGGAACTCACTGCCCAAGTGTTTTTCCATATTTCGTTTGCCTAAAAGTGATCTTGTCATGTACTTATATGTCATTCATAACCCAGTCTTAGGTAATGTTTGATACTATCTCCATAATGGCTTAAAAATGATTTATGGTACACAATCTGGTACACCATTGCTTTTTGATTTAGAGTTATATGAAGACTTTAGCTATCTTTTTTTGTTGAACTTTCTGTTGTATAGTCCATCCATTTGGTCCTATTAATTCAAGCTTCTGGGGAACTTAAACTAGGCTTGTACTGATTTTGGTTTGATCAATTTTCTTGTTATACAGTAAGCTATTTTCTGACCATTTGTTTATTCTCTCTATCCTCTGACAATTTTTAGTGATTGTTTCCATTGATCTCTGCCCCAAACCCTGTTGATGTCTTGCTGAAGGTAAGCTTTTTCCGTGGATTTATCAATCTGTATTTTCCCGGTGATTGAAAAATAGCCTAATATGAAACAACTTGACTTGAATGTGAATGTGCCCAGATTTCAGTGGATGATGTACAAGCTATGACTGCAAATGGACAGGTACAATTACTTGTTAAGAATGTTGTGCATCTGGAGTCACATATGAGCTTCCTGTAAATTAGTGAATTCTTTGTCCATTTTGTGCCTCTAGGTTTCTTCTATATCTTGCGCTTCAGGAGCTACCTGAAATGGATGGTTGTTGGATGAGCTATGTCAGTTTGCTGTGCTGTTAGAGACACTAAACACATCTGATTGGGTGTTGGCTAACTAATTGTTCTTATCCCTTCTACTGATTGAACATATCTGTATGATTAAGTGGTGATTAGCTAATAAGTGTGTTTGGCATTGTCTTTATGTGTGTGATTGCAGACCACACCTGAAATACCCCGAACTTAAATATAGTGATTAAAATAATTCTATTACGTATTTAAGGGCCTAATAATGCCTAAGTAATATTAGTAAGGGAAAATAAATCCAAAAGAAACGAAGAAACGCTTAAAAAGCAAAAAACGCTAAATAAGCGTTAAATAGCCGTAGGAGGTATGAGACCACGGTTAGCGTATCATATGGATTCTAAAGGCTTAGTAAGGCCTAAATAATATATGGGAACAAACCCCGAAGAAAACGGATCCTTAAAATGGATTAAAAGCACAAACGAACCTTAAAGCGCGTTTTTCGAGGAAACCGGGGAAAACGTGACTTTAAGCTGGTTAAATAGACCCGTAATAATTTTGGTCAACCAAATAGTCATTAATAAACATTAATGAAGGTTGAGAACCAATAAAATTAATTAAACGAGTAAATTCCGGAAAACGGGTTCTGGTAGTAAAAACTGTAAAAACGAGAAGTTGTGGGGTGTAAACTGTAATAAAGCAAAACTAATGTGTCCACTTATGTAAATAAAAAGCAAAAAGCTGTGTGTGTGTATATGGGGGCCGGCTGACTCCTCCCTCTCTCACTCTCTCTTTATTTCTTTCTTATTTGCTAAAAGACAAACACATAAAGTGGAACAAAATAGAAAAAGGGAGTGGGGCTCTCTCTCTCCTCTATTACCTCACTTCCTCACCGTACCCACTCCCTCCTTCCTGTATTTTCTTCCAAGCTCAAACGTTGCCCAAAATGCAATAAAAATTATACCATTGTATTCCCCTTGTCAAGGAGAGTATTCCCCTATTTCCAAAAATCGAAAACAACAATTTCCACCTCCATGGGTATTCTCCATTTGAAGGTTTGAGACCACCATTGGAAGCACCTTCATCTCCTTATTAATTTGAGGTAAAAATAGTCTTGAAACTCCACCTTCTTCTAGCCCCTTTTGGCAAACAAAAATTCAAAACTTAGCCTTGTTTTCCAGCCGATTTTGGCTCCCCATTGGTGCTGGAATCTTGCTCTCTTGCTAACCAAGAACTCCATCTACTCATTGGAAGCTAATACTCTTTTAAAACCTTAAACATGTACAAACCCTAGGTTAGTTTAAGGATGAAATGCTAAGCTAGAATTTGTGTATTGGTATGAGCTGTAGCATTGGAGTGTGGAGTCCATTTGAAACCGAGAACAAGAAGGAAAGGAAGGAAAAGAAGAAGGAAAGAGAAAGGAAGAAAGAAAGGAGAAACTAAAATCACAAGGTAAATGCTCTTACCTTGAGTTGATTATGTATTGTGTATTGTAACAGATTTTAGGTACTTAAAATTAGTAATGAATGAGGTTATGAGTAGTGGGAATGTTGAAGTATGATGAGTAAGGTAATGTAGCTGTTTTGGAACTTTTAAAGGATGATTAAAAGCTTGGGAAAACATTGGGTAATGAGTATGTATGTGCAGGAAATGTATGTGTGAATTAGTGTTGATTGATGTGGATATTGATATGGAAATTTGGCATGAGTTGTGTGCTGAAATAATGTGTGGGCAAAGTGGAAAAATATAGGGGAACCTCTGCCCAAATTTGTATGGAAATTAGAGGACTTAGTTGAGGAAGAAGAGGGAACAACCTAGGAATTAACTAGGTGTATTTGGAGAACTTGAAGGTGAATGGTTTAATACCTTGAAATCAGATTTGAAAAGGATTTAGGTAATGAGAAGAACTAGGATGTAAAGCAATGCATTTTGAATGCTAGGAGTAACATTAGATGAAGGAGTATTGGAGGATAGAAGTTAAGGTGGAAAATCTGTAGCATAAGAGGAGTGAAAACTGTTGTAAGTGTGGAAAGGAAGTGAGGAGAAATTGTGTATGTGGATTTAGAAATGAGTAAGGAATTTGGTGGATGAACTAAGGCAATTTAGAGGGCCTAAGTAGTGTTAAAAACATGTGGGATTACATGTAGGAAGATTGGGGAAGCAATAGGTAAAGTAGAGGACCGAAAACAGAATTTTAAACAAGAGTACTGGGCCGGACCGACCTTGGGACCGAACTTACAAGGTCGGTCGAGCCTTAAAATACAAAGACGGGAAGTCTTCTGACTTCGACCGACTTTGGGGACCGAACTTGTAAGGTCGGTCGAGTCGTAATTTGTGAAGGCCAGAAGTCTACTGGAATGGACCGATCTTGAGACCGAACTTGGGCAAGGTCGGTCGAGCCCAGAAACTCGAACCCAGAACACACTGGAATGGACCGACCTTGGGACCGGACTTGCAAGGTCGGTCGGTCCTGAAATTTTCACGTCATGTAACTCACTGGAATGGACCGGACTTACAAGGTCGGTCGGGCCTGAATTTTTCCAGCGTATTACCCTACTGACTTCGACCGACCTTGGGTCCGACCCTGGGTAAGGTCGGTTGAGTAAAAAAAAAAACTAATAATGATATAATATAGTAATCATATGTATGTATGTATATATATACATGTATATGTACATATATATGGGATTTTAGTAATACACCATTAATGTAACAATAATGGTAAGGAAGTAAATGTATAAGTAAGAAGGCAAGTTCAAGAAATAAAGGGTAAATAATGATTTTTAAATCAAGTATAGAATGTAAAGAACTAGTACGTATGTAAAGGAAGTAGTGAAGTAAGGATAAGTGGATCAATAATGGATCATTGATCATACAACTTTATGTATGTCTTAGGATTCAAATAGTTGAACACCGAAGGGAGTCGGTGAGTCCAAAGTCAACGGGGAAAGGTATGATTTCTCCATGCTCTGTATCCTAACCTGGTTACCCCGAATTGTGTGCTTATTTGATCACATAAATAAGATAAATGCACAAATCAGGCTTTAATGCACTTACTTGTGCTTGTTTATACTTGTTCTTGCTATATTGGCTTGAACATTTAGTTTGTATAATTCATGAAATGAATGAATGAGCATGGATGTGTACATGTACCTTGTAGTGTACTTGTGTAACGTATTGTACCTGGTATGTTTGTGTATGCGAGTAATGGATTATTATGTGGCTTGGATGTGTGACTTCTACTAATTCCTAACTACCTAACTCCTAACATAAGTATTGAGTAAATTGGAATGAGTAGAAGTCCGATATAGCTTCGGCCACGCGTGAGGATGAGGAGACACAAGAGGTTGGATCCGATTCCTGGTTCTTAAACTTTCCTCGGCCCAAACCCCTTAAATGGGTAGCATCCTGGATTAGTGAACCAAGTAAATCCCGGTGGTGGGACAGTGTAGTCCCCGGGCCGAGGTCCCGACGACTTAACTTGAGTAAGTAGTAAGTAAAGTAAAGTATTGTATGAGTAATGGTCTTGGCTGGTGTAAGTCATTGACCCTGAGTAAAAGAGTAATCTCCACCCGATTAACCCGGGTGGACAATGGAGCTAACAAGTATTGTATATTGAGCATGTAATGTGTATGTATTGTGTATGTGTGTTTCGGAAGAAGGTAAGTAAGAAATGGTTGACTGGTATTGTCTCCCTTGTATGTATTGTACTGTGTGTATGTATGTATGCCTTGTGTAGTATTGTAGCATTATGTATGAAAGCATGTATGTGTGTACGTATTGGTAAAATGAATTGCATGTATTCGACCAAGTGGTCGGCGTACCCTCGCTAGTACGCGGGGTATGTGGAAGTCATATGCAGCGTAAGCTGAGCCCCTAGGGGCAACGTTTTTAGTGTGCAGGTACCGAAGCAGATGTGGTCACAGTAAGAGACCGGTGACTACGCTTAGATAGCTAGGATGAATTGTAGTTAGTAGAGAATCGTAAAAGGCTTGTAGCCTTGTATGTAGAAGTGTACCAAGGGGGTACACCATCATGTAAATTACAAGTATGTAGTTGTGAGGAATGAGTAGATGTTAGACTCTTGGTGAGTATGTGTAAACTTGAAGGATTTATTGTATTGTATTTGGATCTTAGTAAACTCGCTGTATTGTAAAGCAATGTATTTTGGGAGTATTGTACTGATTGGAGAATTGTAATACTCGGTTGGTAATGGGAGTATGTATAGTAGTTGTGTAGTACTCGGGATTCCGGTCCATCAGACCGATGTTGTATGTAGTAGTAGCCTTGTTAGTCACGTGGGTGGCTAACGGCATTGTATCACCCGCCGTTGTGTAGGTATGTATCCGCTGCGTGAGTATGGATGTATAAGGAGATTGGACGGTAATGACGGTATTAGCGGTAGGGGTGTTACAAAAAGTGGTATTAGAGCGAAGTATCGCTCTGATGACTGGAAATACCGAGTTTAGGAAATGCCGAGTTAGGAATTAGAAGCTTAGGGCCAAGGGCTGAGTGATAGCATTAGAGATATGCTAGTTAGGAACTCCCGCTGTGTACCGGATACCTACAATATCAGACCCGCCCACCGCATCCCCATTGTATAACTTGGGAAGGAACGTCAGAGAGAAGGAAAGTCCTCTCACACTCGGGAAAACCGATCTGGCAGTAGTGAGATATTCATATAAGAGGAAAGAACCCGACAAATGGTAGATTCCAAGAATTGGAAGTCCCGGAGATGGTTCCCGGTTGAACAACAATACCCGTACTTAATAGCGGTTGAATGAGTACTTCATCCATAAGAAGGCTGAAACTTACAACAGCATGGGGCGACATGCCTAGCAGTCGCGAAACCTGGCTAGTCAACCAGCAGCAGGAAAGAAGCACTAAGCGTGCAACAGAACGGAAGAAGGAACAGTAACAAAACCCGAGACACGAATATCTAAATAATACCACCAACGGTATGCTAGCTGACTAAGGACATAGTCGGGAGTGGTTAACTCCAAAACTACAACACCATTAAGGTTACAATACCTGACCAACATAGCTCAGACAGCTACGAGAATATTCACGAGATATAATCCGACAGGACTACGGAAGTAATGCCTAAATAAGCTAAAGCTCGATAACCACGGTAAACATGTGGGAACGAGCAATAAGGAAAAACACAACCAAATAAATAGGAATATCCAAGGATTGGAGAAGTACCCAGATCTACGACAGCCATGTCCAGATCACTAAGAAGCTACTTAAAAGATCGAGTATCCCAATCATAGATCAATAAGATCAAGGGAAGAGTCGACACGACTACCAAATACGAGTAGAAACCATACCGTGATCGGTATATGAAATACCCCAAACTAATAAAACATGGATTAAACATATAATCACATTGATTAAGGCCTAAACATGCCTTAAAAGTCAACTGAGAACAACAATGGTCAACACAAAGCAACATATTGCACCCTTTGACTGTTTAGGGTAAATAAATACCCAAATGAACTTCTTAGGACCTAAAAATTTGTCCTAAGCATATTAACACATTACTAAACATATTAAAATTGTAGGACAGCACTCCAACACAAAACAAGCATTTTCATGCTTCAAGGTCAAGTAGGGCAAAAATGTGCTCTAAGAATACCTTAAAGGTCTAATGACCTCTAAATGATATAAAATTGGATACCATGATCAAATATCATGTAAGGAACACAAGAAAACTGTTCTCAAAGGAAACAGAGCTCAGAAACACCCTGCGACTTAAAATGTGCACTAAAATACCTTAAAGCACGTTTTTTGTGTATGAGCTCTAAGATAATGACTTTTTGTCATTTTAAAGACTAGAGTATGTTCTTTAAATCATTAATGTGACATGATAGACTATATTTTAAAGTCTAAATCAAATATTAAAAATAAAATCAAAAATGGCAATTTAGTATGAATAGTACCCAAAAATAACACCTAATTACTTAACTTAACTTAAACCATGGTCAAAGCTCACCTATTGCCTTCACCAAAGGCTGCCAACCTCCTACAGCTGTAATGCCCATCAATTATCAATCTCCAATCAGTTATAACAGCTGGTTAAGTGAGTCATTAAGTACTATTTGATAAAGTAACTTATAATAACATATAAGCTTAATTAGGCTACTTTCTTCATTTGCTGCACTTCCCAGCCGACACCAGCCTTCTCCACTCTCTCTTTGCTTCTCCAAATACGTAAGAACACAGCCAAGAACAGAGAAGAACACTTTGATACATAGGTAAGCTTAATTAGTCATTTTATGTTCATTTTCTTCACAATTGAAATACCCCGTAATTAAAAATAGTGATTAATTAGGCTAATGAATATTAGAAGCTTAATTAAGTATAAATAATCATGAGGGAACAAATCCCGAAGAAAACGGACCCTTAAAACGGTTTAAAAACACTAACGAACCTTAAAGCACGTTTTTCGAGGTAACCGGGAAAACGTGTCTTTAAGCGGGTCAAATAGACTCGTAACAATTTTGGTCAAAAATAATCATTAATAAATATTAGTGAAGATTTAGAACCAATAAAATCAATAAAACGAGAAATTAGTAAAAACTGTCAAAAACGGGGAGTTGTGGGGTAGAAACATAAATAACCAAAACTTATGTGTCCACTTTTAAAATAAAAAGAAAAATGTGTGTGTGTGTCCGATTTGGACCCCTCACTCACACCCTCACATTACTCCCTCTAATTTACAAAACAACAAAACAATTAAAAAGTAAAAAGCACCTACTTTACCTACTCACACCCTCTCTCTCCTACCCATTCTCTTCACTCACGCATTGACCCCCTCCCTCACTCTCTTTTCTTTCTCTGGTTGCTCTCCTAACCGGTGGCCATGGAAGCTTGAAACAAACCACAAAACTCCATCTTCTCTCCTCTTGTTACTCCCTTGAACCTCTACCAAAAATTATAAAAACTATACCATTGTGTTCCTCTCACCAAGTAGAGCATTCCTATCTTTCCAAAATGAGAAAAGGAGCACTTTCATCTCCGTGGGTGTGGAGCATTTGGAGCTTCAAGACTACCACTAGAACCACCTCCTTCTCCTTGTTCTTTGGAGGTAAAAATCTTCTTGAAAGCTTATCTTTTTCTAGCCTTGTGGGCAAAACGAATTTGCAAACTAAACCCTTGCTTGCTCCTTTTGTGCCCAGCCGATTTTGGCATTCTTGAAAGAGTGGAAATATTATTCTTGAGATGCTCCAAGCATTATATAAACCCTTGGAAGGTAATATATCTCTAAACCCTAAAACTTACATTAAAAGCCTAAATAATGTTTGGGGTTAGTTTTTAGTATTGAAATGGTGTGTATGTATGGGATAATGCTAGATTGTCGAGGTACCATAACCGATAGAGAGAGGAGGAAGAGCAAGAAAGAAGGAGAAAGAAAAACTAGAAGGAAAACAAGGTAAGGGTACTCATTTGTGTAGCCATGTATATGTGTATGTAACAGATTTTTAGAAGTTGAAATGGGTATTGTAAAATGGAAATGCATTGGTAGTGTAATGTGTAGGAGGAAACAAGTGTTTTGAATCTTAAAAGACATCTTCAAACTTGTTAAAACATAGATGGGAATTAATGTTTGTGTGCAGGGATTTTTGTAGTGTTTAATTAGTAGTATAGTGTTGAAGGACTTGGTATATTGCTGTTATGTATAAACAGGCGGTATAGGTGATAATGTGATTGAAACAATGTGGTGAGAGTGTAAAAATATAGGGGAGGTTATGGCAAAATTTACCTAGGATTAGAACACTTAGTGAACTAGGAACTAGGAGATTAATGTGTGTGTTTGTAACAGATTTTGATAGAGAAAGATAGAGGGTATATTAGGAGAGATAGTTAATGTAGTTGTAATGCATTAGAGGTGCTAGAAATGACATTAGAAGAGGGAACTAAAGATGGGGCGTGTTAGAGTAAAAATTTGTAGCAAATGCATCAAGGAATAAACTGTGTAAGTGTTGAATTGAAACTAGGAGAATTATTTGTATAAGTTAGTATAGGATTTGTGTAATGGATTAGGAAATGAATTAGCATGATTTAGAGTGTTTAAATGGTACTAAAACATGTTAGGATGTAGGTAGGAAGATTGGGGAAGCAATGGGTGAAGTTGGGAAAAGAAAATAAGGCCTGTAGCACAATCTGCTACCGTCCGACCCAGAGCCTGGATCGGACGCTGGGTCGGACTAGGCTTAAACAACGACAATAAACCATTCTGGAATGGTCCGACCCAAGGCCGTGAATCGGACGTGGGTCGGACAGGCAAAAATTTTCCTGTGTCGAAGTTTCTGACTTCGTCCGACCCAGAGTCTGGGTCGGACAGTGGGTCGGACGCAGCTTGGACAACGGGACCGAAACTTACTGGAATGGTCCGACCCAGAGGTGTATGGGTCGGACGGAATAGTGCTCGGTCGGACGGGAAGAATTTCAGAGGACGAAAATCTACTGAAATGGTCCGACACAGGGCTTGGGTCGGACGCTGGGTCGGACGACCCATAACTTACAAAAAACAAACTGTAAGCTTATAACTAGTATATATATGTATATATATATATATGTATGTCACAAGGCTTAAACAACGACAATAAACCTTTCTGGAATGGTCCGCCCCAGGGCCGTGAATCGGACGTGGGTCGGACAGGCAAAAATTTTCCTGTGTCGAAGTTTCTGACTCCGTCCGACCCAGAGTTTGGGTCGGACAGTGGGTCGGACGCAGCTTGGACAACAGAACCGAAACTTACTGGAATGGTCCGACCCAGAGGTGTATGGGTCAGACGGAATAGTGCTGGGTCAGACGGGAAGAATTTCAGAGGACGAAAATCTACTGGAATGGTCCGACCCAGGGCATGGGTCGGACGCTGGGTCGGACGACCCATAACTTACAAAAAAAAAACTGTAAGCTTATAACTAGTATATATATGTATATATATATGTATACCCTCCTATACATATGTACATATATATATATATGCAAGTAAACCATTGTTAAGTAACTAGAAGTAAGTAAATAAAATGTAAGTATAGGAATGTAAAGACTTAGTAAGTATGAGTTAGGAAACGTAAGAGTAATCGAGTTAAGTTAATGATAGATAGATTAATCATTCGATTGTATGTATATCATAGGATTTGATTTGTGACACCGGAGGAACGTTCGGAAACACGTACAACGGTGAACGGTATGAATTCCTCATGCCCCGTATGCTATCTTGGTTACTCTGATTTGTGTGTTGTGTGCTAATTGATCACCAAATAAGATAAATGCACGAATCGGAGTTATCATGCTACCTGTGAATATGTAGTGCGGTACATTGTTGTATATTTTCTTTAAATCTTAGTTTGTATAATTCATGAAATGTATGGATGAATATGAATGTGTGTATGTATGATGTATTGCTTCGTGACCGATTGTGTTTATTATTGGACTTCTAACTAATTCCTAACAAGCTAACCAATCTAACTTAAATTGGTAATTAAATTGGAATGAGTAGAAGTCCGATATAGTTTCGGCCATGCGTGAGGATGAGGAGACACAAGAGGTTGGATCCGATTCCTGACTCTTAAACTGGTCCGCGGCCCAAATCCCTTAAGTGGTAGCATCCCAGATTGGTGAGTCAAGTAAATCCCGGTGGTGGGACGGTGTAGTCCCCGGGCCGGAGGTTATACCGACTTAACTTGAGTATAAGTAAGTAAGTAGAAGAGTAAGTAAGTAAATGAAAGTAAGTAAGTGCAAGTAAGAGAAAGTAAAGTGAAATGAGTAAAAGAGTAAATAGCATTCCGATTAACCCGGATGCGTAATCTGGCTAACGTTGTGAAGGTAAGTTGTGTGCATTATTGTATGGATGCCTTGAATTGTATATGTATTGTATATGCATGAATGTTGAATGTAAAGCATGTATGTATGAATTAATGAACCGCATGTTTAGTGGACGTCAAATAGTCGGCGTGCCCTAGCTAGCACGCGGTATGCGGAGTTTATACGCAGCTTTTGCTGAGCCCCTTGGGGTGATGTTTTTACTACACGCGGTACTCGTGAAGGATGAAGATGCTGAGGACTTAGTTCCATTTCTTTTGTCTTCTTTTTGGGTTGTAAACATTGAATTGTGAATGGTGTACTGAGTAGTACATGGCTGTAGCTTTTGATTAGCCGGTGTACCATGGGGTACACCTTTTTGGATATAGAAAGAATGGTGAATTGGTATAGCTGAGTAGCCGGTAGAAACTCATTATTTTGGTAGATTGGAAAAGGGAATGTAATTGAATATACTCTAAATACTCGGTAGTCCATTGATGTAAGCAAATGGTATTTGTATCCCGTAAGTAATGGTTAGTAGCTCGGTATATTATGTTCATCAGACCGTCACTGTAGGTATTAGTAGCCTAGTTAGCCATATGGGCGGTTAGCGGCATTGTATCACCCGCCGTAGTAAGTAGTAGTATTTCCGTTGCGAACTGATAGGATTAACAGGACGATTAGACGGTAAGCATAGGAATAACGGTAGGGGTGTTACAACAATTCTTACCTCTTTCAATGGAGTAAAGCAACAACCATTTCCATCAATGTTCTTAGGTTGTTTTGGAGGTTAAATGGAGGGTGTATCTCGGCCTTAACAAGGGAAGAAGGTGGAGAAAGCTAATCTTGTTCTTGAGGTATAAAAATGTGCTTTAAGCACATATCTTTTGATCCCCTTCAAATTCAGCTATGAAACTTTGTTCCTAGCCTTATTATCTTCATCTTAACATACTTATTCAGTTGGTATATCAAGAGCTTCAAGGTATACCAGATCCAAGCCAAAAATACCATTTTAGGCACTTTAAACAAGGTAAAATTAGCCATCTTCTAATCTGAGTTATACCAGTTTAAAGCTTGGTTTTAGTAGCTCTTTTAATGATCTTTACCTACTGTAAATACAGGCCGATTCAACCTTGGTTACCTTGGTATTTTGAGGTAAATTTTACCTTGAAATTGACATTAAACACTTCTTATGGTTAGATCTTGCTTGGAGACTAATCATGCCTTAATTGCTGTTTGAAAACATGTAAACTAAGCTGTGGAAATATTATCTCCAAACAGCCGTGGCCAAACAAGGCTTAGTCTTGCCAAAACAAGGTATAATCACTTAAACCTACACTTGGTATATTAATATGTGTTTACATATGTATATATATAGTGCCGTGAGTGAATGGTTTATTAAGGTCTTATTTTGACCTTAGGTGATTAAGGAATGGTTTAGTAAATTTTATAACTAATTAATTAGCATAATTGTCAAATTTAAGACATTATGTGGAAAATTGGTAAATAAGGAAAAGATATGGTAAGGGCCGAGAGTTTAATGCATTTTGGGCATTTATGTGTAATTTATTTATAAGCTAATGTTTGTAATAAGGCCATGTACTTTAGGCCATTTATTTATGCATTTATAAGCTTTTAATTAAGTTTAGGTGGTGTATATGCATTACCGCATATTATAAGGGGTTAAAGTATAACTAAATTAAATTTGGGGGCTTAATAATGATATAGCCGAAAATTAGAGGTTTAAATGAGTTTATATAAAAATTATAAGATTTTATAAAGTTTTGGGGTTAAATGGTGATTTCTAGAAAGTATGGGTATAAAACCATAATATATGGAGATTAATGGTCAAGGAAATATTAAGGTGGTCAACCTTGACCATATGGTAGGTTTTGACCAAATTAAATAAGTTAGATAACTTATTTAAGGTTTTATAATAAGATAAGTATTTTATTGTAACAATTTTATAACATATGTGGTATATATGTTATTACCGAAAATTAAGGGTGTAAAATGGTATTATAAACACCCATGGGCTATTAGGAATTTTTAGGAATTTATTGGGTTGATTTTGGAATTAAAATAAACTATATATGTATAATATATAGTTATTATGTCATTATGACACTTTGGAGAATATATTGTCGTGGAATTGTAAATACCGAAGTATATGGGTTAGTAGGGTAATTATAACCCTTTGGTAAAATTTGGTGATTTTTAGAATTATATAAGAGTATTTATTTAGATATGTGTATAATATATAGTTTTAATGATATTATAAAACTATATGTTATAAATATAGGCCAAATGGCAATTATAAAACGAAACAAGGTCTGTTCGGAATTTACAAATATAACCATAGGTTATACCCTTTATAAGTTAAAATGTTATATTATATGTATATATAACATGGTATATGGGGGTGAATTTGTAAATAAAGGAAACTATGGATTATGGAAAAAATAAGGTTTAATATATGTGCCTATGCGGCAATATATAGTTTTGTATAAAAACTATAGGTTATAAATTAAAGGAAATAAAAATATCATATTATATGATATTAGCATATGTATAACATTACATAATGTTATGTGGTCAAATGAAATTAAAATAAATTGAAGGGCTGTACCAAATATAAAGGTTGGAAATGAATTTTAGACTAAGGTCTATAATGTTATAAATGTTATAACAATTATTGGTTTAGATGGAATCAATATAAGTGGGATTTCACATTAAATAATGTGACAAACTATAAATAAATAAGATTTATAAACTAAGGTATTTTGAATAACCTAGGAGTTGTAATTATACAACATAAAATGTTACATAATTTAGGATAATAATCTTAATATAAGTTGTATAATATACAACTAATGGAATAATCACTAATAAATGATAAAATGTAACATATGATTTAAGATTTTTATAGCTCATGAAATTACCTACGTGGTAAATATATACATACACAAGAATAATATATATAAGGATGGATATATATTATGGTTGGAAACCATATAATATAATGGTGGGTTTTACAAAAATAGTTATGAACTATAAGTTATGAGTTTTTGGATGCAAATATTATTTGCTAAAGATAATGGATTATATATACATTGTATTATAATGGATGGTGGAAAAATGATACGATATGAAAAATAATACAATATAACATAATAATGCATGCATACATGCAACTATAGGTTATATACCTAAATTTAATGGTGGATAAGATTGAAGAAATATAATATATGAAACTTAACAGTCGAAATGTTTTGACATACGAGTTTTAGTAACAAGCCGACCGGTTTAGAGAAACCCATAACAAATAACTGTAGAAAACGGGGATGAACTGTCGGGGTTACTTGTTATTCGGAAATACCGGATGTAGTTAGTCATGGAGACTGACTTATAGTTTTATTACCGTTTAGATCATACTTCAGACGGAGCGCTTGACGAGCTAGTGGTCTACACTGCGCATCCTAGGTCTTGGTGAACGGTATGTAAAGGGTTTGATCCGAGTTGTCCTAAGGAAACTCCTTGGGCTCGGATTTGGTTGATATCACTTGTGTGTTAAGTGTTTTTGGATACATGTATGTGATTGTGTGCTACTGCATTAATTATTTATGCACGAGCGTCCTACGGGACTAACACTACGTCGACTATAGATCGACTTATATAAACATACACATACGTTAATGTGATAACATGACGGTTACTTGATTAATACCATAGTAATATTAAGTATATGGTAACCTATAAAACACTAGGAACGAGTCACGACATTGTCGGTCTCTAGAGCATGGATCTCGAACATGAATATGACCTTGATTACTTCTAGTATGCGTAGACCCATGGGCAGCTAATTAATAATTATTCTCATAAGACTAAGAGCAGATCTTAAACATTATGAGAGAGAGATGGCATGAATTGAGGTGAGGAATCCCGGTAGTTTACGAACTACTTGGTTGCGCAGTTGTGATCACTTTGGGGTACCCGATCGGGTTCCTCTCCAGGTTTATACCCAACGAGCCCTATTTGGATCGTGGGTCAGGTGGCTACGACCTTTTATATGGACGTCTTACGAGACATAAGAGAATAGTCAGGGGCCTCCGGACCTCTGACGAAATAAGCACCTTTGTGTGTACGGGAGGACTACTATCCATGGTGAGGTTATCGGGTTGTCTTAACATGACGCCCAACTGGTATTAATTGAACATGGTTTGGATGGGGCCTACAAGGCCAAGGTAAATTAACTATGGAAACTGTACGCTACGGCGAATGTACATTGTACATTATTAACTAAAGAAACTGTACGCCACGGCGATTGTACATTGTACATTATATTGGAATTATTCGATACGTCGATATACAATTGTGGTTTGTGATATTAAATGAATGTTTGGATTGGATGGATGATTGAATGTTTATGGATATTTGGATGGGTGATAATGTATATTATACATTTATACTACAGTATTGATTTTAACTGTAAAATGGTAAAGCATGAAGCCGAGTGAGTATTGTTGTTATTATTATTCTTCCGCTGTAAGACGTTTTATTTATTGCTACGTGAGAGATTATATCGTGTTTGAGGAGAGGGGTGTTACAGTATAGGCTTACCCAAAAACCACCAGTACCACGCACTTGCCACAACAAGTGTAGTAAGAACAGGAATGTGTGGGGAAACCCTAACACACCACAGGTACATAGTAATGTACCGTGACAGCAATGAAGCAACTATAGGATCACAAATCCTGAAAGCTAAGAGAATGGAACCTTGGAAAGGCCTAACGGCCCGACCACTGTATTTAGAACATACCAGTCAGCGAGAAGCTGGACTTGGTCAAGACCTTAGACATGCCCATGCCATGAAGAACTTCCTTTAACACCGAACCGTTATTTCAAAACCCAAATTTTTCTTTCAAACCACAACTCTTCTTTTAAAACCTTGGATTTTAAAACCAAACCAACAGAATTACGGTGAGTATCATAAGATGATACAAGGGGAGTTGGCAATAGAATACTTCACCTAGGCGTGTGACGAGCACTACGAGTGTACCCAAATACGGGATGTGGATACCGCACTCCGAAGAAGCTTGCGGGCCTGACAGGTAGTCGGGTAAATGGTAACGTATCAATATGGTACCCCACATATGTATACATGTAGTGTACGAAACACGGGAAGTAGTCAACTCCGTTCTACGAACCATCAGTAAGTTCAAACCAGAACAGCTGGACACCCCAGACAATCAAGGAGAAGGAACTCAGCCCAGAAATAAGTATGGAAGAACTCAGAGAAACCATCTGAGGATAAGGAATGAGGATTAAAAAGTGCAAAGAGCACAGACTAATAAGTATAGACATTGGATATGTCTCAAGACTTCAATCAATTACGGGAAAGCTGGAAAGTATACCCAGCCTGAACACAGTAAGACAAATGCCTAATGTGAACACAATGATGTTCAACAGACGGGACGGAATTCCCAAGAGCAATCACAAGACTACCACAAGAACAATCCATCATTGAAGAGGATATCTAACCTAGTCTAAAATGCTAGGAGGAAGTACAAACAGTCTACCCAAGAACAAGAGACGTTATAACCCAAAAAGGGATAACTCAAACTACGATACCACAAGGCGGTATGGTGGACACAACATATCACAAACATTAGCCGGATGTAACGACATAACCAACAACACCCAGGAGCAATCCTTGAAGGGTGTCTGAATAAACAACAGTCGAATGAAGTGCCGTGATAAGAGCACGGGAACTAGAATGAACATTCGGTTAGGACACCGAAGGGATTTCACTTAACAAGAAATACCCTCAGCCACCGAAAGGCACTGATTGACATCAGAATGCCTAAAGGGGCCTCCTATGAACGGAAGCGTGATGCCACGACTTGCCATGGAGCCCAGTAATACCTCCAACCTATGGGGTATACAAGGAGTGGAAACATGTATAAGCAGCTTGCAAAGAGCATAGCTCGCAGCAATTCGGCTTAAAAGCCATCAACCAACTACGTTGTGTGAACTTAAACGGTTGCAAGACCCACACTAATTAATAACAAGACTTGCAAGGGACATTGCTTCATACGACAAATAGGTCGACAACTGAACCACCCAATTTGAGCTCAACATAATGAGTGGCTTAAAGTAATGGCTACCTCGGTGTCACTGTCACTAGAGCATCAGTCCAGTATAGAGTTGACAAGCTTTTAATTGCCCTTCATGCCTTCTGTAGAAATGGTAACACAGAGGCATAGGAATCGTGATAATGCCAACATTGGCCTAGTCCACACTTAGACACTACGGGAAACCCGAGGAAAGGTACCCCTCGTTAACCAAGTACCACCAATGAGGTGAAGATGTGAACCCTTAGAAAAGGCTTCCATCTACCCTAACAACAAAGCTCATGCATGAAGATATTGCCAAGAGGCGATTGAACAAGGAAAAGAGATTTCCAAACCATTACGACTTAAAGGAGTAAGTATACTCCATATGCACCCAAGCATGTGATGAACCATTGTATAAATACTAACATGGTAAACCTTGTTATGAGACTTATGAGTGGGAACTAACCTCTCAACAAGAACTCTCACTTACCAGTGATAGAATACCCTCCAATTGGAGAACGGGACCACAAAACCCTTGAAGTTTCTTGGGATGTCCCGGTAATGTACACACAAAAGTAAAATTACACAGCTAGAGCCCATAAACAATGCTCAGCACTGGGAGACAGTAATTGTCAAAAACAATCAATGTGAGTGCACATTGCACATCACGAATGACCAACGCTCAAGAGAGCTTGTAACCCGATAAACCACTTCATCCTTGGTCAACCAAGATATTTGGCAAGTTATATCATGAATGAGGAAGTAATGTGAGGTAAGCTAACCTACGCATAAGACTAAAATTGAAATAAAACATCTTCACCTTGGGAAGATAGTAACATTCACCCGAACATAGGAAATTTTTGGTGTATTCACACCATGAGGAGATGGTGCGTAACAAGCAACCGCTATGAGGAAGTAGTCAGACAACGACACGGAGTATAAGTATGAGAAGACATGCAGAAATATTCATTCCTATCACATAAGTGACTTACTGTCGAGTGTTTACGCCTGTGCACTCTGTATGACTGAGTGTTTTGGTATTGCACTTGCACAGTAATGATCTAATGGGATAGCTAGGAATATGAAAAATGTAAATCGTAGTAAACCCTTCTTTTCACCAACGAACATGGCATAAGCCAGTTAAGCAAGCTTAGCAACAAACCGTGTGGCCTAAGGCCAAAGAAGCACGAAGAGTGTAAAACACACTAACAATCACAAGATGTGAATTCCAGTGGAATATAAAGGTGAAAGGAGACTTAAGAAAGTCACTAGGACCGACGCATACACAATGCAAGGTCATACAAGTAAAGAACACTTGTACTGAACCAGAGGAACTGGTATAATTCAAAATCTATTGACAATAGAGGAAGCACTACAACTAAGTAGTGACTTAACCTCGCCCGACAATAAGTCGGAGGATTTAGTGAATAATCGTGGGAGTACGAATACTATGTATAATAGATTGCCAGAGAACTGGTTATAAATCTAAACTCATTGAGTTCAAGCATGGTAAAAGAATACCACACTTGTTTAATAAACCTTATTCCCACAATAGAGGGATAGAAAGGCAATGAGTAGCACATCTAGAATAACCAAAGAGCGAGTTAAGCACAAGGTTATCAGGGTCGCGCGCAGAAGCTAGTGGGCCCTAGCTAAGAAATGTAATACACCTAGTAAGTATGGGAGAATGGCTATTAATGCCCTGAAGCCTAATAGGCTGGAACCGAATTAACTATGAGTTAAGTAAACTCATATAGAAATTCATGGTGCAAGGACTAAACCATTAGTATGGTTAAGACCCTTGACCAGAGTACATTATATATAAACCGTGGGGAAGCTTAAATGCTTCAGAGCGCCCGTTGAGTGAACCAATGTTCAATAATAACATATGGTAGATTACGTGGGCGTAATCCCTTTTAAGGGGGTAGAGCGAAAACCGCTTAATGTAAGTTTCATGAATAAAACACATAAACTACAATGTGCATAGCACACATGAGAATTTAATTGATGGTTGGTACTTATGTTAAATAAACATACGTATCCATTCATATTGTAATTGTGGTAATTAGGCACGAAAGATGCAAATACCATAGCATTAGTCGGTATAAAACCGATGTAGAACCTAGAGGATATTGAGTTCCCTAGGTGATTGTTTTGAGGAATTGAGAATGAGTAGCGGACGGAGCTCCACAAGTATTGTATCCTGCGAGAAATAGTACGAATTGATTGAGAGTAGTAGATGAATGGAACCCATGAGTAGTGTATTCGTAGGTAAGTCATTTGAAGTGAATGGAGAACAACTGAATTTTATAAGTATTGTATTCCTTAGTTAGATTAATTGAGATGATGGAGAGTAATGAATGAAATTAGCGAAGGTTGATGAGATGAGCACTAGGTATTGAATCTCGGAGTAAAGTAATTGAGAAGTAGATTGAGAATGTTTGATGGACTGAATTCCATCCTTTGGAGATGCGTGAAATTGTAATATGACTAGGAAGAGTAAAAAGATAGAAAATGGAAATAATTAAATTATTTGATTGTTTGAACAGATGTGGGAAGCCGAACTTGATCCTGATCAAATCAAGGGAAACTGAACACAAATTGGGGTGGAAAGATAGTTCAACACTGATGTTGATCACAACAGGGTCGAATGATTCTTGAAGCTCCCTCAAGTGGTCACAAGAATCAGACATAGGATAGAAGTAATGAAAATAAATTGGAATTTGGAGTTGTGTGTCTTAGAAAGATTTCTAATTAGTAGTTGTAAAAGGATTTCCTTAGACTGGAGAATGAGGAATTGTTGGATTTTATACCGGAGACCGGTGGTAGTGTATCATGTTGTGTTATTCCATGGGCACCGGGACATAGAGGAGTCCGCGTCGAGATGACCTGAGTGCCTGCGGGATTGTAATGTGTATTGCATTGCTTTGGGGGATAGCTTTGCACTGTATGTATGTATAAATTTTGTAACGAGGAACCGGATGGTTGGTAGTAATGTGGATTGGAGTAATTGTAGTATATTGGCATAGTATGGTACGTAGAGACCTTGAGTAATGAATTTAGGAATTGTAAGGAGGAAGCATGTATGATTTTGGTATTAGACATGTACGAATGAGTAAGTATAGTAATCCTATAACCTTGAACAACTTTGAGGACAAAGTTCTTAAGGGGGGTAGATTGAAATACCCCGAACTTAAATATAGCGATTAAAATAATTCTATTACGTATTTAAGGGCCTAATAACACCTAAGTAATATTAGTAAGGGAAAATAAATCCAAAAGAAACGAAGAAACGCTTAAAAAGTGAAAAACGCTAAATAAGCGTTAAATAACCATAGGAGGTATGAGACCTCGGTTAGCGTATTATATGGATTCTAAAGGCTTAGTAAGGCCTAAATAATATATGGGAACAAACTCCAAAGAAAACGGATCCTTAAAATGGATTAAAAGCACAAACGAACCTTAAAGCGCGTTTTTCGAGGAAACCGGGAAAAACGCGACTTTAAGCGGGTTAAATAGAGCCGTAATAA
Organism: Limonium bicolor; assembly: GCA_023374045.1. NCBI lineage: Eukaryota > Viridiplantae > Streptophyta > Magnoliopsida > Caryophyllales > Plumbaginaceae > Limonium > Limonium bicolor. The sequence goes on from JAIOTZ010000630.1 coordinate 26,612, forward strand.
TTTTGGTCAACCAAATAGTTATTAATAAACATTAATGAAGGTTGAGAACCAATAAAATTAATTAAACACAGAAATTCCGGAAAACGGGTTCCGGTAGTAAAAACTGTAAAAACGAGAAGTTATGGGATGTAAATTGTAATAAAGCAAAACTAATGTGTCCACTTTTGTAAATAAAAAGCAAAAATCTGTGTGTATATGGGGCCGGCTGACTCCTCCCTCTCTCACTCTCTCTTTATTTTTTCTTATTGCTAAAAGACCAACACATAAAGTGGAACAAAATAGAAAAGGGGAGTGGGGGCTCTCTCTCCTCTATTTCCTCACTTCCTCACCGTACCCACTCCCCTCCTTCCTGAATTTTCTTCCCTCTTGCGACAGCCATGGAAAAGTGAAGAAAACCTCACACAACTCTCACCTTCTCTCCTCATGTCCAAGCTCAAACCTTGCCCAAATGCAATAAAAATTATACCATTGTATTCCCCTTGTCAAGAAGAGTATTCCTCTCTTTCCAAAAATCAAAAACAACAATTTCCACCTCCATGGGTATTCTCTATTTGAAGGTTTGGGACCACCATTGGAAGCACCTTCATCTCCTTATTAATTTGAGGTAAAAATAGTCTTGAAACTCCACCTTCTTCTAGCCCCTTTTGGCAAAACAAAAATTCAAAACTTAGCCTTGTCTTGTGCTTTGTTTTCCAGCCGATTTTGGCTCCCCATTGGTGCTGGAATCTTGCTCTCTTTCTAACCAAGAACTCCATCTACTCATTGGAAGGTAATACTCTTTTAAAACCTTAAACATGTACAAACCCTAGGTTAGTTTAAGGATGAAATGCTAAGCTAGAATTTGTGTATTGGTATGAGCTGTAGCATTGGAGTGTGGAGTCCATTTGAAACCGAGAACAAGAAGGAAAGGAAGGAAAAGAAGAAGGAAAGAGAAAGGAAGAAAGAAAGGAGAAACTAAAATCACAAGGTAAATGCTCTTACCTTGAGTTGATTTTGTATTGTGTATTGTAACAGATTTTAGGTACTTAAAATTAGTAATGAATGAGGTTATGAGTAGTGGGAATGTTGAAGTATGATGAGTAAGGTAATGTAGCTGTTTTGGAACTTTTAAAGGATGATTAAAAGCTTGGGAAAACATTGGGTAATGAGTATGTATGTGCAGGAAATGTATGTGTGAATTAGTGTTGATTGATGTGGATATTGATATGGAAATTGGGCATGAGTTGTGTGCTGAAATAATGTGTGGGCAAAGTGGAAAAATATAGGGGAACCTTTGCCCAAATTTGTATGGAAATTAGAGGACTTAGTTGAGGAAGAAGAGGGAACAACCTAGGAATTAACTAGGTGTATTTGGAGAACTTGAAGGTGAATGGTTTAATACCTTGAAAACAGATTTGAAAAGGATTTAGTGTAACACCCCTATTCCTAAACCTGTAATAAACGTCGTATGTCGTAATAAAATAAATAATGTCGCAGTGGAAAATAAAACTACCTAACCTTGGTGTTACACGCCGTTACTCACCCTTGTGAGCAACAAGGCATCCTTCTCCATCCAACAACCTTAACATCTTACGCTGTGATGAACGGATACTGAACACTCTACTTATTACAGACCAAATTTAAACTAAATGAGCAACTAAATGAAATACAACAATCTCCAAAATACAGTGCGCAACAAAACAACAAGTGTTTATTAAAACACCGCTGCTACCCTGTTCCCCGCACTCCGGCTTGTGTATTATTCAATGACCTGAAATGTTTGGCCCAATGAAGGGCTTAGCAAAACTATGCTGGTATGCTAAATGTAGTCCTAAGTCTTCTAGATTCCTTAAGTCATTTTAACCATCTTGATATTAGATTCATTACAGATAATCCGGTTTACAAGAACAATAGAAATACTGTAAACACTGAGCAATCACACAATAGTTCACCTGTAACCTTGAGTGCATAATAACACACATCAAACAATAATCAACACCAACAACCCAAATGAGGGCACATATTAAACAACTGTTCTTGTTAGTAGGCCACATGATCCTTAACCTTTTAAACCAACCACTTAACAACCTGTGATAATAGTCAGTATGTTCACTGGGTTCCAAATGAACCGTTACCAGCTGACCTTATGGCCCTGGATAAATATATACATTGACCGATCCGGTCGAACCTGTGCACCAACGGCAGTGCATTCCGCCATCCCCGAATGTGGCTGATGGATTTCCTTTGAGTGACTCCCCATTGAAGTCTCTCGTAGTGATCACTATGCGCAACCAGAAAGTCGAAACAATCCGGATTCCTCTCTTTATAAGTTAGCCCTTTTTGTTAATGACATAAATACCAGTACTTGGAATAAGACTATTACATTTGACCCTTGTTAGGTTCAATAATACCTAAAGGTCAGTTAGTCTCTTTTTTTTCCAGTTTAGCTGTATAAACTTTTAGTCATAAGACATTCGCGTATAAGATACAACGCAACAGTTTAAACAATACCATATACAATACCATTCACATAAAATCATAGATATCGTTCTTAAACATTTAAGCACATAATGTCTGGACCTTAGGATAATCCTTAGGACATTCAGACCACACAATTAACATACCGTTCACCGGGGTAATAGCTAGCTTGGCAATTCCTGCTCTAGTAATTCTTTCCCGTACGCTGTTGTTCATACAAGAAATAACGTATACTTATTAATATGACTGTCCACTAATTATTACAGTACAGTCACCGTAGAGTTTATTCTCGTTGTATACTAACTCCGTAAGTTATTTGTTTTCCCCGATTATTTAAACAGCGGCTCTAGAAACCTTAACAGTTCATCATTTTATGTGAAGTTCACATGTGATAATGAATTATCGTTATACGATATAACTTTATCTCACTAACTAAACACTCATAATTATTCTCACTTATCACTTATATCATATCATATAGTTATTCACGTTATAACCACCTTTATTTTGTAAACTTTATATTATTTTTCATAATATTCCATAATAGATTATATTACATAATCTTAACTCTTTTCTTTTATTAAATTACAATACCACCATAATAATCCGGTATTTATAACTTGTACCCAATGACTTTTATAAATTATCAAATAACCATATAACTTCTATAATTTACTAATTAACCACACAACTTCCAGTAATTACATTTTGTGCCCATTAGTTTTCGCAAATCAATATATATTCATTTATAGTTTCGGTTTTTTTTGTAAACATTTTTCCTTATTCACCATTTAACCCTAAAACTTTATATAAGTTACATATTAACTTATAAACCATACTTTTAACATTTAATTATCTTAAATACCGGAAAGACCCTTAAATTCATGCAAATTATATTTCCGCCCCTATTTAAATTGGCTTTACATATATACTTTTTATAAATTACATATTCATCCCAAAACTTTTATAAACTTAATATTTCATGTCATAAATCATTTTAATCCAAAGTTTTTGGTCAACACTTTGACCAAGACTTAATTTCATACTTAATACTTTAATATACCCATAAAATCATATGTATTCTCGGTTACACTCTAAACTTTCCAATAATTATAAAATAGTCCCAAAACTTTATAAAATGTTATTTAAACACTTAAGCACTTATTTAAATTCACCAAAATTCATAATATTAGTTCCTACCTTATATAATATCATAATTATGCCAAATAACCCCTTATGTTCTCGGCAATTATAATTCATACACTAAACTTTTCAAAATTTACATTTTAGCCACATAACTTATTAAAATAGCCATTTAAATACTTGTAGCTATTTTTAATATTCCCAAAATTTATAATATAAGTTAATATACTTATATATATGTTAAAATTCACCAAATCTCATATAATGCTCTCGGCCCTAATTTAATTTTATCATATGGTTTTTAAAACTTGATTTAACTTTATAATAAATAAATATAAATGTATACAAGCCATATCACACTTCTAAAATTATGCTAATGACTTAGAATGATTATAATCTCGAAATATAACATTTTATTTCTAGACCATTCGGTTTATTTATTTATGTAACTTAATTAATTTTTTGTGACATAAATATATACCTTAAGGTAATAACCTTACCTTATATGTCATAAATTATTTTTCTTGATACTTTAGCTACATAATTTCGGCCTTAATATTAACTTGGCCTAAACATGATTTTTATACTAAAGTTTGAAGCTTAAATTAAACTTGAACTTAATAAACCTTGTTCTTGTACTTGATTTTTCCTTGGATTTCCAAGCTCTCCAAATGCTATTTTGTTGAAGAACTTTCGGTTCCTTATAAACATTTAGGAGATCTATTTGTTAGACTTCTAACAAGAGTTTATAAATAATAATTGTAGTAATTTTACAAGAGTTTACCTTAGGAATTTATCAAGGTATTTTTGATACACCTTGGGATGATTGTAGATCCAAGTTCCCTTCATGAAATATTGAAGAGGATATGGATTTAGAAGTTCCAAAATTTCGAAAATTGCCCAAGGTAATTTACTAGGATTTTCAACATGAAAATATACCTTAACTTGTTCTTGTTGTTCCTTGTGTTGTTGTTGAATTTAGGAACCTCCTTGGAACATATATGCTTGGCGAAAATTGTAGAATTGCTAGGATGATTTCTTGCTTCAAGACTTGGTAGATTTAACTAGGAAATTACATTAAAATGATGTTAGGAATTAAAACACCATTAATGGAGCTTAGTAGCTCTTAGGAAGGAATAAGAAAAGAGAGGAGGAAGAAGAACTTACCCCTTCGGTTGATGTGAGCAAAGAAGGAAGGCAAGCTCACGTATGTTTTAAGGTGAGAAAGACAAGGAATTGATTTGGAAATAATTGGTATAATTGATGCATTATTTTATGTCTTATTTTTTTGATTAATTTAACTTAGAATTTGGCTACCAAAAGTCTCTTAATTGTGACATATTTTCGGATGATTGATGAGGGGGACAATGGTGACTTGTTTGATAATTAAAAGCTAGAAGACAAGAGGTATGGTGGTGGTGGTCTCCTTTGAATTTTAAAGTCAATTATCATGTTAATCATTCCCTTCTTTTCCTTATGTCTCACGGTTGTTTATGTGCTAAATGACAACTGATTTTGCTTGATTGGAGACAAGGAATAATGTGTGTTAGGTTAGTGTTTTATTGAATTATCAATGAGGCAATCAAGCCTCATTTATTTGTTGAATTCGGTAGTCAATTTTCAACTACCAAGACTTTGATTTTTGTTTGATTGCAAAAAATTAGTCTTGACGGTTAGGTACTTGTTCCTTTTATTGATTTAGCAGCAATTCATAGCCTCCTTTTCTGATGTAAATCGACAGCCATGAGGCAATGGGGCCACTTATTCTTTCTTGTTAAATTGACTAGTCAAATGTATGACTAGATGTGTATTTAATTTCTTCATCTTAATATAAGCTAATGTTAATTATTTTCTTGCAGGGAAATCGATGATGAGGGTCTATATTGACTGATTTATTTGTTACATAATTATCTAATATATGCTAGGTGAGTCACATTATCATAAGGCAATTTTTGAAGCAAAAACTAGCCTAAAATCACCCAAAAAATGCCCCATATAGAGGCCAAATGGAGTTGATTTTTAATTTGATTTTTGTTACACTATATTGTACTAAGACCATATTAATATGTATAATAGGTTCCAGCATTTAATTGGTACATTTTTAATATGATAAAGGATGAAAGTTTTAAGGTAAAAATGCTGATTTTCGGTAACTTTTTGTCCCAAAAATCGCTCCCATTTGTACTATGAATTTAGTGCTTCCATCAATTGATTTAGATGGTCATTTTACCCACTTTTAAGTCTATCAACTCGTGGATCCTCAAAAACTTCAAGGTAATTGCATAAAACGCATTTTCGTGACACCCGAAGGTGCGTTTTTGTGCTTTAAGAATTTTTATAAGAATTAATTAGTCGCTATGTGTTTCAAGTGTTTATTGACATTGTTTATAGTCAACAATAATATTTTAAGGTGTTACATTGAGTTATATGGGATTATATAAACTCATAACACAATTTTTCAGGCTACCCGGGCAAAAAGGAGCGTTAAGAAACTCCCCCGAGTATTTTATCTTTAACTGAGAATTTATCTTGAGAATTTTGTCTTAAATGTTCATTAAGGTACTTTTATGCATTTAGAATGGGGTGTAATACTTTATTTCATTTTATATGGTATTTCCGGGACTTTCGGGCCTTACGGGGCCTTTAAGAGAATTCCCGGGTATTTCGTATTTTTACTCAGTTCCAACTGTGGACTTGTGTTTCAAAGGTCATATAATGATCCTTGGTTGACTTTATATGGAGTTCATAGCTTATATAATTTATTTACTTAAGGTCGGGCTTTAACGCACGTTTTTGACCTTAAGGAGTTTTAGGTGCGTTCTCAATGCCTGAGTTTTTATATACTCTCTTTAGGGTTAAATAATCCCCTAATTATATATATTTCTTATTATTTAATTATTATAAATGTTAGGGGTATTTCATTTAGGTAATGAGAAGAACTAGGATGTAAAGCAATGCATTTTGAATACTAGGAGTGACATTAGTTGAAGGAGTATTGGAGGATAGAAGTTAAGGTGGAAAATATGTAGCATAAGAGGATGAAAACTGTTGTAAGTGTGGAAAGGAAGTGAGGAGAAATTGTGTATGTGGATTTAGAAATGAGTAAGGAATTTGGTGGATGAACTAAGGCAATTTAGAGGGCCTAAGTAGTGTTAAACATGTGGGATTACATGTAAGAAGATTGGGAAGCAATGGGTAAGTAGAGGATCGAAAAAAGAATTTTAAACAAGAGTACTGGGCCGGACCGACCTTGGGACCGAACTTACAAGGTCGGTCGAGCCTTAAAATACAAAGACGGGAAGTCTTCTGACTTCGACCGACCTGGGGACCGAACTTGCAAGGTCGGTCAGTCGTAATTTGTGAAGGCCAGAAGTCTACTAGAATGGACCGACCTTGTAACACCCCGATTAACTAAACCGTAGTCCGAACGATGCGCCAAACGATGATACAACGAGTCTAAACAGCGGAGTCACAGTTCTAACCGGGTGTCACAGACGCCAACCACCCACGTGGTTGACACAACAACACCATCAATACTAAGCTGCGGTCTGAATGACTGGAATTAAAACCATAATCAAATCCGAGTACAAACGGGAAATACAAACCAAGTACCGAGAGTCTACATCACAAGTTCCTACTTAAATTACACAAACCGAAACATACAACAAGGGTTTAGTGTTACATATTCACAACCCATACATTAAAACATACTACACAAAAGTCTTGCCCGTATGGACTACCCCTATGGTAGTTACCCTGCCTACTCTCCGCCTGCTTCCAGTTTCATACCTGTAAAAAATAAATGACTCAGCAAAACTATGCTGAGTATGAACGTGTGTAGCCCGCATGTTGCCGGGCCACACGACTACTTGGTCGAATATGATTAAGTCCAATTTGAAAGAGCAGTTACGTGACTTACTCGACAAAGGGTTTATACGCCCAAGCGTATCACCCTGGGGAGCACCGGTTCTCTTCGTGAAGAAGAAGGACGGTAGTCTCCGACTTTGTATTGACTACCGCGAGCTGAATGCGGTTACAGTCAAAAATAAATACCCATTGACACGCATCGACGACCTATTTGCTCAGTTGAAAGGAGCATCAAGTCTTCTCCAAGATCGACCTCTGTTCTGGATATCATCAGATTGCTATCAAAGAGCAAGACATCGAGAAAACGGCATTCCATACCAGATATGGCCACTACGAATTCACAGTGATGCCATTCGGTTTGTCAAATGCACCAGCTAAATTCATGGACCTCATGAACCGACTATTCAGTGAGCAGTTGGACACTTCGGTTGTTGTCTTCATCGACGACATCCTTGTATACTCAAAATCAGCAGAGGAACATGAAATTCATTTGAGGAAAGTGCTTGAGACACTGCGGGAGAACCAGCTGTATGCGAAGTTCTCCAAATGCGAGTTTTGGCTTGATCAGGTATCATTCCTTGGACATGTCATCTCGAGCGCAGGTATCTCAGTTGACCCTTCTAAGATAGAAGCTGTACGATCATGGCCTCGACCTAAGACTGTTACCGACATCCGGAGCTTTCTTGGTCTAGCCGGTTACTACCGGAGATATGTGAAGGACTTCTCGAAAGTCGCTAAGCCCATGACTACACTGATGAAGAAAGATGCACCGTTTGTATGGACACACGAGTGCAAGTTATCATTTCAGAGCCTTAAAGACTCATTGACCTCAGCGCCCGTCCTTACTCTTCCAGAGGGCACAGAGGGATTTGAGGTATATTGTGATGCATCAGACAAAGGGATGGGATGCGTGCTCATGCAGCATGGCAAAGTTGTAGCTTATGCCTCCCGCCAGCTGAAAAAGCATGAGGAGAATTAGCCGACACACGATTTAGAGTAAGGAGCCATTGTCTTCGCCTTGATGATATGGAGACACTATCTCTATGGGGTAAGCATCACCATCTACTCCGACCACAAGAGCTTACAGTATTTATTCACGCAGAAAGAACTGAATTTGAGACAGAGAAGATGGATAGAGTTTCTTTTAGATTACGACATCAACTTGCAGTATAAGGAAGGGAAGGCAAACGTTGTAGCCGACGCCCTGAGTCGTCGAGCACACTCGCTCCATTCGCTACTCGCTTCTTCTAGCTTGGTTGACGAGGTGCGAGACGCTCAGTTTAGCGACCCTTACCTAACCGAAATCAGACAAAAGATCGAGAATGGTACATTCGAGAAGAAGAAGTATGACTTCAAGCTACATGAAGATGGTTTGATTCGGTTGAATGGCAGGCTATGCGTCCCCCGAAGCAATGCTGAGCTAAGGGATCGCATCCTGCGAGAGTCACACAGTTCTACATTATCAGTCCATCCAGGAGCCTCCAAGATGTACAAAGACATGAAGAGGTACTTCTGGTGGTCTGGAATGAAGTCAGATGTGACAGAGTATGTGTTGAGATGCTTGACATGCCAGAAAGTAAAGTTTGAACATCGTAGACCTGGCGGAATGGTACAATCTATGCCAGTTCCGGAGTGGAAGTTTCACGATATCTCCATGGATTTTGTTGTAGGACTCCCACATGCTAGGGGAGGACTCAACATGATCTGGGTTGTAGTCGATCGCCTTACCCAGGTTGCCCGATTCATACCGATGAAGGACACCTGGAAGGTAGTGAAGCTAGCTGAGCTATTTGACAAGGAGATTATCAGACACCACGGAGTCCCAAAGACCATAGTATCTAATCGCGACACCAGATTTCTTTCGAGATACTGGAGAGCTACACGGGAAGCGTTGGGTACAGAATTGAAGTTGAGTACCGCTTTCCATCCTCAGACCAACGGTCAGACAGAAAGGACCATCCAGACACTGGAGGACATGCTCAGGGCATGTGCCTTAGACTTTCAGGGGAGTTGGTTAGATAAGCTTCATCTTATCGAGTTCTTGTATAATAATAGCTATCATGCCTCGATTAAGATGTCACCTTTCCAAGCCCTATACGGTAGACCTTGCCGTACACCCTTGTGTTGGGATGAGTCGAGTGAAGCGGTCATCATAGGACCGGAGTACCTTGAGCAAGTGCAAGCCGAAGTTCAGCAGATTCGAGATAATATGAAGGCAGCCCAAGATAGACATAAATCCTATGCGGATGTGCGATGATGTGACCTTGAGTTCGCCGTGGGCGACCAAGTGTTCTTGCGCGTTTCACCTATGAAGGGTGTCTTCCGTTTTGGTCAGAAGGGCAAGCTGAGCCCAAAGTTTGTAGGGCCGTATGCTATCACCGAGAGAATTGGAGCTGTAGCCTACAGGTTAGCATTACCTGAGGACTTGGGACGTGTCCATGATGTATTTCATGTGTCACAACTCAAGAAGTACATCGCTGATCCTTCTCATGTCTTAGAGCCTGAGAGACTTTCCATTGAGACGACAATGAGATACGTTGAAACCCCAGTGAGAATCCTTGATAGGAAGACCAGAGACACTCGCCATAAGTCTATACGAATGGTGAAGGTCCTATGGTCAAACCATGATGTCGAAGAAGCGACATGGGAGTTGGAAGATGCCATGAAGGCTAAGTACCCACAGTTGTTCATAGACTAAATAGTCTAGTGTTAGTAATACGGGTACGGGGCGTACCCCTTTTAAGGGGGTAGAGCCTTTTTGCTTTTGCATTGCTTCGGGGTAAGCATTGCATAGTGTGTAGGTATTGTAATAGGTTTGTATGGCACATGTAGTACAAGTGAATTTGGTATGTGTATGTATGTGTAATGTGTAGTGTATGGATGTGTATGTACGATGCTTGATGTATGCGTAATGTGTATTGTGAATTGCTATGATGTATCGTGTATTGTGAAATGGTATGAATTGAAAATGATGAATGGTGCATGATGCTTGAATCGTGTATGCTTGCAATGTGGAATGAAGAAAACACCTCATAGGTGGTAGTAAGATGCATTATGGCAATTGGTTTGCCTAATGAGTAGAATTACTAAACAATTAACCTTGAGCAACTTTGAGGGCAAAGTTTCTTAAGGGGGGTAGATTGAAATACCCCGTAATTAAAAATAGTGATTAATTAGGCTAATGAATAATTTAGAAGCTTAATTAAGTATAAATAATCATGAGGGAACAAATCCCGAAGAAAACGGACCCTTAAAACGGTTTAAAAACACTAACGCTAAAGCACGTTTTTTGAGGTAACCGGGAAAACGTGTCTTTAAGCGGGTCAAATAGACTCGTAACAATTTTGGTCAACTAAATAATCATTAATAAATATTAGTGAAGCTTTAGAACCAATAAAATCAATAAAACGAGAAATTAGTAAAAACTGTCAAAAGCGGGGAGTTGTGGGGTAGAAACATAAATAACCAAAACTTATGTGTCCACTTTTAAAATAAAAAGAAAAATGTGTGTGTGTGCTGTGTGTGTGTCCGATTTGGACCCCTCACTCACACCCTCTCATTACTCCCTCTAATTTACAAAACAACAAAACAATTAAAAAGTAAAAAGCACCTACTTTACCTACTCACACCCTCTCTCTCCTACCCATTCTCTTCACTCATGCATTCACCCCCTCCCTCACTCTCTTTTCTTTCTCTGGTTGCTCTCCCAACCGGTGGCCATGGAAGCTTGAAACAAACCACAAAACTCCATCTTCTCTCCTCTTGTTACTCCTTTGAACCTCTTCCAAAAATTATAAAAACTACACCATTGTGTTCCTCTCACCAAGTAGAGCATTCCTATCTTTCCAAAATTCGAAAAGGAGCACTTTCATCTCTCGTGGGTGTGGAGCATTTGGAGCTTCAAGACTACCACTAGAACCACCTCCTTCTCCTTGTTCTTTGGAGGTAAAAATCTTCTTGAAAGCTTATCTTTTTCTAGCCCTTGTGGGCAAAACGAATTTGCAAACTAAACCCTTGCTTGCTCCTTTTGTGCCTAGCCGATTTTGGCATTCTTGAAAGAGTGGAAATATTTTTCTTGAGATGCTCCAAGCATTATATAAACCCTTGGAAGGTAATATATCTCTAAACCCTAAAACTTACATTAAAAGCCTAAATAATGTTTGGGGTTAGTTTTTAGTATTGAAATGGTGTGTATGTATGGGATATAATGCTAGATTGTTGAGGTACCATAACCGATAGAGAGAGGAGGAAGAAGCAAGAAAGAAGGAGAAAGAAAAACTAGAAGGAAAACAAGGTAAGGGTACTCATTTGTGTAGCCTTGTATATATGTGTATGTAACAGATTTTTAGAAGTTGAAATGGGTATTGTAAAATGGAAATGCATTGGTAGTGTAATGTGTAGGAGGAAACAAGTGTTTTGAATCTTAAAAGACATCTTCAAACTTGTTAAAACATAGATGGGAATTAATGTTTGTGTGCAGGGATTTTTGTAGTGTTTAATTAGTAGTATAGTGTTGAAGGACTTGGTATATTGCTGTTATGTATAAACAGGCGGTATAGGTGATAATGTGATTGAAACAATGTGGTGAGAGTGTAAAAATATAGGGGAGGTTATGGCAAAATTTACCTAGGATTAGAACACTTAGTGAACTAGGAACTATGAGATTAATGTGTGTGGTTGTAACAGATTTTGATAGAGAAAGATAGAGGGTATATTAGGAGAAATAGTTAATGTAGTTGTAATGCATTAGAGGTGCTAGAAATGACATTAGAAGAGGGAACTAAAGATGGGGAGTGTTAGAGTAAAAATCTGTAGCAAATGCATCAAGGAAGAAAACTGTGTAAGTGTTGAATTGAAACTAGGAGAATTATTTGTATAAGTTAGTATAGGATTTGTGTAATGGATTAGGAAATGAACTAGCATGATTTAGAGTGTTTAAATGGTACTAAAACATGTTAGGATGTAGGTAGGAAGATTGGGGAAGCAATGGGTGAAGTTGGGAAAAGAAAATAAGGCCTGTAGCACAATCTGCTACCGTCCGACCCAGAGCCTGGATCGGACGCTGGGTCGAACAAGGCTTAAACAACGACAATAAACCTTTCTGGAATGGTCTGACCCAGGGCCGTGAATCGGACGTGGGTCGGACAGGCAAAAATTTTCCTATGTCAAAGTTTCTGACTTCGTCCGACCCAGAGTCTAGGTCGGACAGTGGGTCGGATGCAGCTTGGACAACATAACCGAAACTTACTGGAATGGTCCGACCAGAGGTGTATGGGTCGGACGGAATAGTGCTGGGTCAGACGGGAAGAATTTCAGAGGACGAAAATCTACTGGAATGGTCCGACCCAGGGCTTGGGTCGGTCGCTGGGTCGGACGACCCATAACTTACAAAAAAAAACTGTAAGCTTATAACTAGTATATATATGTATACCCTCCTATACATATGTACATATATATATATATGCAAGTAAACCATTGTTAAGTAACTAGAAGTAAGTAAATAAAATGTAAGTATAGGAATGTAAAGACTTAGTAAGTATGAGTTAGGAAACGTAAGAATAATCGAGTTAAGTTAATGATAGATAGATTAATCGTTCGATTGTATGTATATCATAGGATTTGATTTGTGACACCGGAGGAACGTTCGGAAACACGTACAACGGTGAACGGTATGAATTCCTCATGCCCCGTATGCTATCTTGGTTACTCTGATTTGTGTGTTGTGTGCTAATTGATCACCAAATAAGATAAATGCACGAATCGGAGTTATCATGCTACCTGTGAATATGTAGTGCTGTACATTGTTGTATATTTTCTTTAAATCTTAGTTTGTATAATTCATGAAATGTATGGATGAATATGAATGTGTGTATGTATGATGTATTGCTTCGTGACCGATTGTGTTTATTATTGGACTTCTAACTAATTCCTAACAAGCTAACCAATCTAACTTAAATTGGTAATTAAATTGGAATGAGTAGAAGTCCGATGTTTCGGCGGCACGTGTGAGGATGAGGAGACACAAGAGGTTGGATCCAATTCCTGACTCTTAAACTGGTCCGCGGCCCAAATCCCTTAAGTGGGTAGCATCCCGGATTGGTGAGTCAAGTAAATCCCGGTGGTGGGACGGTGTAGTCCCCGGGCCGGAGGTCATACCGACTTAACTTGAGTATAAGTAAGTAAGTAAGAATGAGGAAGTAAAGTAAATGAAAGTAAGTAAGTGCAAGTAAGAGAAAGTAAAGTGAAATGAGTAAAAGAGTAAATAGCATTCCGATTAACCCGTATGCGTAATCTGGCTAACGTTGTGAAGGTAAGTATTGTGTGCATTATTGTATGGATGCCTTGAATTGTATAATGTATTGTATATGCATGAATGTTGAATGTAAAGCATGTATGTATGAAATTAATGAACCGCATGTTTAGTGGACGTCAAATAGTCGGCGTGCCCTAGCTAGCACGCGGTATATGCGGAGTTTATACGCAGCTTTTGCTGAGCCCCTTGGGGCGATGTTTTTACTACACGCAGGTACTCGTGAAGGATGAAGATGCTGAGGACTTAGTTCCATTTCTTTTGTCTTCTTTTTGGGTTGCAAACATTGAATTGTGAATGGTGTACTGAGTAGTACATGACTGTAGCTTTTGATTAGCCGGTGTACCATGGGGTACACCTTTTTGGATATAGAAAGAATGGTGAATTGGTATAGCTGAGTAGCCGGTAGAAACTCATTATTTTGGTAGATTGGAAAAGGGAATGTAATTGAATATACTCTAAATACTCGGTAGTCCATTGATGTAAGCGAATGGTATTTGTATCCCGTAAGTAATGGTTAGTAGCTCGGTATATTATGTTCATCAGACCGTCACTGTAGGTATTAGTAGCCTAGTTAGTCGTATGGGCGGTTAGCGGCATTGTATCACCCGCCGTAGTAAGTAGTAGTATTTCCGCTGCGAACTGATAGGATTAACAGGACGATTAGACGGTAAGCATAGGAATAACGGTAGGGGTGTTACAACAATTCTTACCTCTTTCAATGGAGTAAAGCAACAACCATTTCCATCAATGTTCTTAGGTTGTTTTGGAGGTTAAATGGAGGGTGTATCTCGGCCTTAACAAGGGAAGAAGGTGGAGAAAGCTAATCTTGTTCTTAAGGTATAAAAATGTGCTTTAAGCACATATATTTTGATCCCCTTCAAATTCAGCTATGAAACTTTGTTCCTAGCCTTATTATATTCATCATAACATTACGACTTAAAGGAGTAAGTATACTCCATATGCACCCAAGCATGTGATGAACCATTGTATAAATACTAACATGGTAAACCTTGTTATGAGACTTATGAGTGGGAACTAACCTCTCACCAAGAACTTTCATTCATCAGTGATAGAATACCCTCCAATTGGAGAACGGGACCACAAAACCCTTGAAGTTTCTTGGGATGTCCCGGTAATGTACACACAAAAGTAAAATTACACGGCTAGAGCCTATAAACAATGCTCAGCACTGGGAGAAAGTAATTGTCAAAAACAATCAATGTGAGTGCACATTGCACATCACGAATGACCAACGCTCAAGAGAGCTTGTAACCCGATAAACCACTTCATCCTTGGTCAACCAAGATATTTGGAAAGTTATATCATGAATGAGGAAGTAATGAGAGGTAAGCTAACCTACGCATAAGACTAAAATTGAAATAAAACATCTTCACCTTGGGAAGATAGTAACATTCACCCGAACATAGGAAATTTTTGGTGTATTCACACCATGAGGAGATGGTGCGCAACAAGCGACCGCTATGAGGAAGTAGTCAGACAACGACACGGAGTATAAGTATGAGAAGACATGCAGAAATATTCGTTCCTATCACATAAGTGACTTACTGTCGAGTGTTTACGCCTCTACACTCTGTATGACTGAGTGTTTTGGTAGTGCACTTGCACAGTAATGATCTAATGGGATAGCTAGGAATATGAAAAATGTAAATTGTAGTAAACCTTTCTTTTCACCAACGAACATGGCATAAGCCAGTTAAGTAAGCTTAGCAACAAACCGTGCGGCCTAAGGCCAAAGAAGCACGAAGAGTGTAAAACACACTAACAATCACAAGATGTGAATTCCAGTGGAATATAAAGGTGAAAGGAGACTTAAGAAAGTCACTAGGACCGACGCATACACAATGCAAGGTCATACAAGTAAAGAACACTTGTACTGAACCAGAGAAACTGGTATAATTCAAAATCTATTGACAATAGAGGAAGCACTACAACTAAGTAGTGACTTAACCTCGCCCGACAATAAGTCAGAGGAATTTAGTGAATAATCGTGGGAGTACGAATACTATGTATAATAGATTGCCAGAGAACTAGTTATAAATCTAAACTCATTGAGTTCAAGCATGGTAAAAGAATACCACACTTGTTTAATAAACCTTATTCCCACAATAGAGGGATAGAAAGGCAATGAGTAGCACATCTAGAATAACCAAAGAGCGAGTTAAGCACTAAGGTTATCAGGGTCACGCGGCAGAAGCTAGTGGGCCCTAGCTAAGAAATGTAATACACCTAGTAAGTATGAGAGAATGGCTATTAATGCCCTGAAGCCTAATAGGCTAGAACCGAATTAACTATGAGTTAAATAAACTCATATAGAAATTCATGGTGCAAGGACTAAACCATTAGTATGGTTAAGACCCCTTGACCAGAGTACATTATATAATAAACCGTGGGGAAGCTTAAATGCTTCAGAGCGCCCGAGTTGAGTGAACTAGTGTTCAATAATAACATATGGTAGATTACGTGGGCGTAATCCCTTTTAAGGGGGTAGAGCGAAAACCGCTTAATGTAAGTTTCATGAATAAAACACATAAACTACAATGTGCATAGCACACATGAGAATTTAATTGATGGTTGGTACTTATGTTAAATAAACATACATATCCATTCATATTGTAATTGTGGTAATTAGGCACGAAAGATGCAAATACCATAGCATGAGTCGGTATAAAACCGATGTAGAACCTAGAGGAAATTGAGTTCCCTAGGTGATTGTTTTGAGGAATTGAGAATGAGTAGCGGACGGAGCTCCACAAGTATTGTATCCTGTGAGAAATAGTATGAATTGATTGGGAGTAGTAGATGAATGGAACCCATGAGTAGTGTATTCGTAGGTAAGTCATTTGAAGTGAATGGAGAACAACTGAATTTTATAAGTATTGTATTCCTTAGTTAGATTAATTGAGATGATGGAGAGTAATGAATGAAAGTAGCGAAGGTTGATGAGATGAGCACTAGGTATTGAATCTCGGAGTAAAGTAATTGGGAAGTAGATTGAGAATGTTCGATGGACTGAATTCCATCCTTTGGAGATGTGTGAAATTGTAATATGACTAGGAAGAGTAAAAAGATAGAAAATGGAAATAATTAAATTATTTGATTGTTTGAAACTGATGTGGGAAGCCGAACTTGATCCTGATCAAATCAAGGGAAACTGAACACAAATTGGGGTGGAAAGATAGTTCAACACTGATGTTGATCACAACAGGGTCGAATGATTCTTGAAGCTCCCCTCAAGTGGTCACAAGAATCAGACATAGGATAAAAGTAATGAAAATAAATTGGAATTTGGAGTTGTGTGTCTTAGAAAGATTTCTAATTAGTAGTTGTAAAAGGATTTCCTTAGACTGGAGAATGAGGAATTGTTGGATTTTATACCGGAGACCGGTGGTAGTGTATCATGTTGTGTTATTCCATGGGCACCGGGACATAGAGGAGTCCGCGTCGAGATGACCTGAGTGCCTGCGGGATTGTAATGTGTATTGCATTGCTTTGGGGGATAGCTTTGCACTGTATGTATGTATAAATTTTGTAATGAGGAACCGGATGGTTGGTGGTAATGTGGATTGGAGTAATTGTAGTATATTGGCATAGTATGGTATGTAGAGACCTTGAGTAATGAATTTAGGAATTGTAAGGAGGAAGCATGTAGATTTTGGTATTAGACATGTACGAATGAGTAAGTATAGTAATCCTATAACCTTGAACAACTTTGAGGACAAAGTTCTTAAGGGGGGTAGATTGAAATACCCGGAACTTAAATATAGCGATTAAAATAATTCTATTACGTATTTAAGGGCCTAATAACACCTAAGTAATATTAGTAAGGGAAAATAAATCCAAAAGAAACGAAGAAACACTTAAAAAGTGAAAAATGCTAAATAAGCGTTAAATAACCATAGGAGGTATGAGACCTCGGTTAGCGTATTATATGGATTCTAAATGCTTAGTAAGGCCTAAATAATATATGGGAACAAACTCCAAAGAAAACGGATCTTTAAAATGGATTAAAAGCACAAACGAACCTTAAAGCGTGTTTTTCAAGGAAACCGGGAAAAACGCGACTTTAAGCGGGTTAAATAGAGCCGTAATAATTTTGGTCAACCAAATAGTCATTAATAAACATTAATGAAGGTTGAGAACCAATAAAATTAATTAAACGCGGAAATTCCGGAAAACGGGTTCCGGTAGTAAAAACTGTAAAAACGAGAAGTTGTGGGATGTAAACTGTAATAAAGCAAAACTAATGTGTCCACTTTTGTAAATAAAAAGCAAAAATCTGTGTGTGTGTGTGTATATGGGGCCGGCTGACTCCTCCCTCTCTCACTCTCTCTTTATTTTTTTCTTATTTGCTAAAAGACAAACACATAAAGTGGAACAAAATAGAAAAAGGGAGTGAGGGCTCTCTCTCCTCTATTTCCTCACTTCCTCACCGTACCCACTCCCCTCCTTCCTGAATTTTCTTCCTTCTTGCGACAGCCATGGAGAAGTGAAGAAAACCTCACACAACTCTCACCTTCTCTCCTCATGTCCAAGCTCAAACCTTGCCCAAATGCAATAAAAATTATACCATTGTATTCCCCTTGTCAAGGAGAGTATTCCTCTCTTTCCAAAAATCGAAAACAGCAATTTCCACCTCCATGGGTATTCTCCATTAGAAGGTTTGAGACCACCATTGGAAGCACCTTCATCTCCTTATTAATTTGAGGTAAAAATAGTCTTGAAACTCCACCTTCTTCTGGCCCCTTTTGGCAAAACAAAAATTCAAAACTTAGCCTTGTCTTGTGCTTTGTTTTCCAGCCGATTTTGGCTCCCCATTGGTGCTGGAATCTTGCTCTCTTGCTAACCAAGAACTCCATCTACTCATTGGAAGGTAATACTCTTTTAAAACCTTAAACATGTACAAACCCTAGGTTAGTTTAAGGATGAAATGCTAAGCTAGAATTTGTGTATTGGTATGGGCTGTAGCATTGGAGTGTGGATTCCATTTGAAACCGAGAACAAGAAGGAAAGGAAGGAAAAGAAGAAGGAAAAAGAAAGGAAGAAAGAAAGGAGAAACTAAAATCACATGGTAAATTCTCTTACCTTGAGTTGATTTTGTATTGTGTATTGTAACAGATTTTAGGTACTTAAAATGAGTAATGAATGAGGTTATGAGTAGTGGGAATGTTGAAGTATGATGAGTAAGGTAATGTAGCTGTTTTGGAACTTTTAAAGGATGATTAAAAGCTTGGGAAAACACTGGGTAATGAGTATGTATGTGCAGGAAATGTATGTGTGAATTAGTGTTGATTGATGTGGATATTGATATGGAAATTGGGCATGAGTTGTGTGCTGAAATAATGTGTGGGCAAAGTGGAAAAATATAGGGGAACCTCTGCCCAAATTTGTATGGAAATTAGAGGACTTAGTTGAGGAAGAAGAGGGAACAACCTAGGAATTAACTAGGTGTATTTGGAGAACTTGAAGGTGAATGGTTTAATACCTTGAAAACAGATTTGAAAAGGATTTAGGTAATGAGAAGAACTAGGATGTAAAGCAATGCATTTTGAATGCTAGGAGTAACATTAGTTGAAGGAGTATTGGAGGATAGAAGTTAAGGTGGAAAATCTGTAGCATAAGAGGAATGAAAACTGTTGTAAGTGTGGAAAGGAAGTGAGGAGAAATTGTGTATGTGGATTTAGAAATGAGTAAGGAATTTGGTGGATGAACTAAGACAATTTAGAGGGCCTAAGTAGTGTTAAAACATGTGGGATTACATGTAAGAAGATTGGGGAAGCAATGGGTAAAGTAGAGGATCGAAAAAAGAATTTTAAACAAGAGGACTGGGCCGGACCGGCCTTGGGACCGAACTTACAAGGTCGGTCGAGCCTTAAAATACAAAGACGGGAAGTCTTCTGACTTCGACCGTCCTTGGGGACCGAACTTGCAAGGTCGGTCGAGTCGTAATTTGTGAAGGCCAGAAGTCTACTAGAATGGACCGACCTTGTAACACCCCGATTAACCAAACCGTAGTCCGAACTATGCGCCAAACGATGATACAACGAGTCTAAACAGCAGAGTCACAGTTCTAACCGGGTGTCACAGACGCCAACCACCCACGTGGTTGACACTGCAACACCATCAATACTAAGCTGCGGTCTGAATGACTGGAATTAAAACCATAATCAAATCCGAGTACAAACGGGAAATACAAACCAAGTACCGAGAGTCTACATCACAGTTCCTACTTAAATTACACAAACCGAAACATACAA